>ML098555.1:0-13758 GCA_003697995.1 Taxidea taxus jeffersonii | reverse complement strand
AAAGGGAGGGATTGGGGCTGTGTTTGGGACTTCCTCCCAATCCCAAATCTAGGTGCTGCCTGTTTGACCTTCCGACTTGGAAAGGTGAATTAATTTAATTTAATTAATTTATTTTTGGAAAGGTGAATTCAGAAGGCCCATGTGTGCAACAAAATTACAAGGATATTTTGGGTCTGAGGCAGCCGAACGTGGTTATCTGCAAAGGAAAGATGAAACCCGTGGACTGTTCTCCCCCGTGCGCCCCCCCCAACCCCCGCTGGAGACTTGGCAGGCAGTAGAGCACCCTGGGTAAAGGCTGGGGACATGTGTGTGGGTTTATTGGTTGCAGGAGGGTGGGTGTGAGCTAAAATCTATAGGAACAGTGTACTAAAATGTTTAAAGCTTTCAGGAGGTATGTCTGGGCATTTTGGACCTTGAGAGGGTGGTGTCTGTAATACTTTGTTCATTGTGGGAATATTAGAACATACACATAAATGAAAATATTTAAATCTTTCCACACTTAGACATTATGGCTACTGACAATGGTGCATTTACTTCTTGAATAATTGTGATTCTTTTATATATACTCTTTTTCCAGGAGTAGATCATATCACATAGGAAGTTTATATAACTTGGTTTCTCTTTTTACTTGATAACATGTTGTAAATTTCTGTCCATGTCAACAAATAGGTTTAATGAAATATCTTCTTTCTGCCACGTTATTTTAAGACTGTTCAGGATTCCACTGTAGGGTCCTATATTGGGATGGATTTAACCAGTCTTCTCCATTGAATATTTACCCTGATTTCTGTTTTCATTATTATAATCCCAGAGTCCTATCTTGTCTGGAGAACACAGATGCCCCAGCCCCATCACAGACCAATTAAATCAGACTCTCTTGGGGGTGAGGCCTAGAAGTCGGTATTCTCACCTGTCTTAAGAGCTGGAAATCATGGTTGCGAACCACACTGCACAGTTTTCCCAAGAGTAGGATACATTCTTGGAAGTGGACGTGTGTGATCAGGGTCTGAATCTTCGTCTTTTGCTATATCCTCCCAACCTATCATTCAGAAGCTTTTTCTTTTTCAACAAATTCACACTTTAAGCTCTAAGGCTTCTGAAAGGCGAAGGATGAAAGGAACTTGCACATGGACTTGGGGACGAGGTTTGTGTAATACCAAATAAGCACACAGAGCTGTTTGGCTTTTGCTGAGTTTTTTGGTATTGTGACATGACCTAAATAAACAAGTGACCACGAAGAAGGAAATCAAGAAGAAGAATGTATTTGGGGCCAGTTTCTCCCCATGGAGTTTTGGTCAGACCACAGAGCAGATGCCACAGCCCTGGCCAGGAGCAAGGGACCACACTACAGGACTAAGCTTTATGCCTCTCTGGGCTCCTAACCATTCTGCAGAAATCTCCCATGCCACACCCATCAGGTGTCAGGTTTCTTCACTCTGGAGGTCCTCTGTGCCTTTAATAACTTTTTACTTTAATTGCTATTTTTTTTCAAAATAATTATAAATGCATAAAATTAAGTAATATTTTTGGGCTTATCATGAAAAAAATGCTCATTCTCTGCCCTCCACCTTCTTCTGTCATTTACCTTCATGGCTCTTCTTATGTTTTCAATTTGGATATTATCAATTTTCTATGAAGGACGGTGGAGTTGAATTCCCTCCCCTCCCTCCATCCTCCATTCCTCCATCCTTCCAGAGTAATTAAGCAAAAGTGTCAGTCAGATTAATGTTCACTTTGAACGTTATTGTAACCGTATAAATGGGAGAGGGGACCACATGATGTGCTGCAATTCCATTTTGTCTTTTCCCAGATTTCATAACTGGGATTTGAGTGTTGCCTTCGTTTTTCTAGGTACTTATCAAGAAGACAGCCCTCAGCTCACCTGTGGGGTTCACATCTCCTCTCCGGGTTGGGGGACACACGGGGCGATCTGTCAGGTCTGCAGAGGGAAGGGGAGAGGATAACCCTTGGGAGAGCTGTGCCGGCAGGCTTGGGCGACCTGGCTTCTTCCAGACACACTGTTGTCCGGGGTTTTCATTCGCTGTAAAGTCTTAAGTCCAGGAAGATAAAGAATTGGAGATGCTTTATATGCTGACCAGCCAACAGAAGCTGGTGGCTGAGCAGAAGGTCTTCATTTAGATCTTCGCTTAGAATAGACCAGAATAGAATAGAGCTTTGGGTCACAGATGTGCTTCCCATTGTGTAGCTTTCCACAGCATCTTTCCCTCTGTGGCTTTATTTCCTTCCTCTTTAGGGCTTTTACGACTTAAGAGCCTATGATTCCTGTCTGTAAACCATCATGGGTATTTGTCTCTTCCCTTTTTGATAATTTGTCTTATTATCTGATGAGTAACCTTGAATAAACACTTGCTTCCTTCTAAGTAGGGAGGGTACCCAGACAGTGACCACCCATCACTCCAAACATGGGACCCCAGTCATCTGGATGGGATACTTTCTCCCTTTAGGCGGTTGGACCTGGAGAGGAACCCTGGATGACATTTTGCGCCACAGCAGCTGTGGCCAAGGTGGGAGATCAGATATTGGATGGGTTTATGGGAGCCAAAGTACATTCCTCCCTTGATAATCCCCTCGAAAATGAAAGGAAGGTTCCCTCAGGTTTGTATATTTCCAGCTTTCATCTGCTTCTCACTCACAGGTGCTTCATTCCTTGGCTTGAGCAAATACCTTCAGGGGAAGGGAACCAGATGTCTCCTAAAAAAAGAAAAATAAAGAGAATTATTTAGCTCGAGGAGACTTTTATTCAACTAAAATTATAAGTAAAAGCCAATAAATGCCCCCACTCAGTGGAATCAAACTCTTAGTGGAAGCCAGTGCACTCTTGCCCTGTCCTATCCCACCAACCCCATTGTCCCCAGACACCCACTCCCACTGGAGACCAGTGTGAAAACTGGCTGGCCTATTCTGTCCATTTCTTGTCTGAGAAAATAGACACCGGCCAAACTCGGTTGTCCAATATTGTAGGACCTGTGATTGGCACAGGGGGACACTCTTGCCCAATAGCTCCTATCCTGTTTCTCATTCCAACCTGAGTCACGCGAGGGTCAACCCATTTGCACACACGTGGTGATAGTCCAAGGGGTTTGCTATCGCGTGACCCCAAATGTGTGCCGCTCGGCCATCAGCTTTTCTGTCAACGTTACCTAAACAGGGAAAGATTACTGCAACGTGGTTGTTCATCACATTGTATTTTAGACTCAATAATTATGCTTTGGAAGTATCGCATTCAGTGCTTTTGCGATGGTTTCTGAACTTGGGAAATGAGACCCCCCCGCCCCCCCCCCCTCGTAAGGGAAGATGTGCCTGTGAAGTTTCCTCATGATGTTTTTTTCATATATGTAATTTTTTACTATTTATTTATCTGTGTATTTACTATATTTTTTTGCTAGCTCAGCATAGGTTCTTTTTTCATTTTTAAATTTTTACTTATTTTTTTTCTTTTTTTAAGGTGTGGTGCATTCTTTATAATTGGTGAACCAATATCAATACATTATTATCGATTCAAATCCATAGTTTACATTAGAGTGCACTCTGTGTTGTCTGTTCTGTGGGTCTGGATAAATGTGTAACGCCATGGATACGCCAAGACAGTATCCTGCTGGACAGTTTCACTGCCCTAAAAATCCTCTGTGCTACACTTGTTTGTCCCTCCCTTCCTTCCCCCAAGCCCACAGCCAACACCGGCTTGTTACTATCCCCATGGTTCTGCCTTTTCCAGAATGTCGCAGAGCTGGAATCACACAGCAATGCAGCCTTCACAGACTGGCTTCTTTCACTTAGTACTAGGCATTAAGGTTCCTGCACATCTTTCTGTGGTTTGAGAGCTCACTTCTTTTTATGGCCAAGTAATATTCCTGGGCATGGATGACTGCAGCTTGCCTATCCCTTCCCCTATTGAAGGGTATCTTGGGTGCTTCCAGTTATCTTCAGCTATTATCTTCGTGATGTTTTTCATAGTTGGATGTTTTAGAGGGAAGGATACGGCTCTAGGTGAAATGCTGTGGTATTATAATCAAAACTGAGATCCTAATAATGGCACATCAGTATGCATCCAAGCAAAGGGATCTGATTATTTTTGGTACAACAAGTGTTGCAGATTTCCCATAGGTCTGTATCATTTTAGGTCTTTGCTCAGGCGGTCGGCAGAAACCGGTAGTGAATTTGATCTCTGTGATTTGATCCCCAAATCACTCTGTGTACACAGGCATTCTCCCCAGTCATTGTGTTTGAAAACTGGGCCTCATTGTGTTTCTGGCTGGAGAGGTAGATTGTTGTCTACATGAGATCATTAGAACTTAGTGTAGAAGCTTCTCCTCGGCATTCTTAATGCTTGTATTGTCTTCCCCACATAATCCCGGGGTGGGGAAATCACCCCCTCCCTAAATGGTCCTTTCCATCTCGGTCTCATTCCATTTGTCAGCATGAGCTTCCTTAGACGGACCTCAGAGGGTGTCTGTCATTGTGTCTACTTTCACCTTCTAGATTAACCCAGGAAGCCATCTGTTTTTGCTCATGACTGGTATGATTAACACCTACCACGGTGCCGGGTTCCTAGAAATCTTTCAATGAATATTTATCAAATAATTTCAAAACTGAACAAACGGATGAATATTTGATCGGCCTTCATGGATTTCAAATGCATATTTCCTTTAACATCTCTCTTTGCAGACAAAGTACAACTAGTTGGTTTTTTTTAAGATTTTATTTATTTATTTGACAGAGAGAGATCACAAGTAGGCAGAGAGGCAGGCAGAGAGAGAGGGAGAAGCAGGCTCCCTGCTGAGCAGAGAGCCCGATGCGGGGCTCGATCCCAGGACCCCGAGACCATGACCTGAGCTGAAGGCAGAGGCTTTAACCCACTGAGCCACCCAGGTGCCCCACAACTAGTTTTTTTAAACCTCATTTTATACAATACTTTTTTTGAGCACTCATATATTTATTTTATTTTTCATGGACACTTTTTTTTTTTCTATCTGTGCTTTTCTTGGAAAGCCATGACCAGAATAGTCCCTAAGAAATCTGGGACCATTACGTTTTGTGATCTGGGCTCAATGCTTCAGTGTTCACTTCATGGCAGTCCCATTACACTGCCCTTGAAAACACTCATGTGTTTTCTTGGCATCAACTTCTGCCCAAACTCCTGTCATTCAGTATATAGGGCAGCTCTTAAAAATTCAAGACAAAGAAAATAATCTGAGACTTCAAAGTGTATCTTATAGAATTAAAGAAGTTACAGATAATATTTTAAAAAATATTTTATTTATTTATTTGACAGAGAGACAGCAAGAGAAGGAACACAAGCAGGGAGAGTGGGAGAGGGAGAAGCAGGCTTCCACTGAGCAGAGAGACTGATGTGGGGCTTGATCCCAGGATTCTCGATCATGACCTGAGCAGAAGACGGACACTTAACAACTGAGCCACCCAGGCACCCCAGATAATATATTTTTTTAAATTCATATTATTATTTTTAATGTCCTAATAAGATTTTTTTTATAAGTATATGGCACGTATTTTCATTAAGTTAACTTTCAGTGATTTGGGTATGGGAATACTCTAATTTCAGGCATAGTCATGTTTGGAAATGGTAACTTTTTAAAAAAATTTAGTATAGTTGATACCTCACAATAATTTGTAAGTGGAACAAATAAAGCTTCTAAAATGATTTGACCTTAGAGAGCAATGCATGAGGCAGAAAAGTGAGAAAGAACACATAACATCAAATGGACCCTCCTGACCCTTTTAAAGTGTATGTTGAGTCGTGTCCAGTACATTCATGTTGTGAAGCAGACCTCCCGAACTTTTCCGTCTGGCAAGTCTGAAACTCCATCCCGGCCAAACAATGGCTCCTCCCTCCGCTGTCTCAGGGTCGCCCCCATTATACTTTCCGGGCCCATCTGTCAGTGGAATCGCACTGCATTTGTTCTTATGTGACGGGCTCGTTTCCCTTAGCAGTGTGTCGTCCGTGTTGCAGCCTGAGACGGAGTTTCCTTCCTCTTTAAGGCTGAATGCTATTCTATGATCTTGCATAGACCATTCCTTTTTAAAAGGTGTTATTTATTTATTTGAGCGAGAGAGAGCACAAGCAGTGGGGTGTGGGGAGAGCGTGAGGCAGGCTCCCCACTGAACATGGAGCCTGATGGGGGACTTGAACCCAGGACCCTGGGATCATGAGCTGTGCTCAAGGCGGACGCTTAACTGACTGAGCCACCCAGGCGTCCCAACCACTTTTTTTTTTTTTTTCGGGTCCATTCACCTGCTGAGGGACAGGGTGTTTCCTCCTCTTGGCTAGTGAGTACTGCTGCTATGAATATCTTTTTCAAGAACCTCTTTTGATTCTTTTGGGTGTCTACCAGCAGTGGCATTGCCGGGTCATAGGGTAATTCTATGTTTAATGTTTTGAGGAACCTCCATTCCATTTCTTATTAACAGTCGTACCATTGTACAGTCCCGCCAATACCCTGCAAGGGCTTCGATTTTTCCACATCCTGGTCAACACATGCCATTTCTGTTTCTTTTTTTTTAACTCTTTAATTTTATTAACAATAAATAAATATTTTATTAAAAATATTTTATTAAAATATTTTATTAAAAATAAAATTTTACTTTATTTTTTATTAACATGTAATGTATTATTTGCTTCAGGGGTACGGGTCTGTGATGCATCAGTCTTACACACTTCACAGCACTCACCATAGCACATGCCCTCCCCCATGTCCGTTGGCCAGCCATTTTCTGTTTCTTAAAAAAAAATTTTTATAGTAGTCATCCTAATGGGTGCGAGGTGGTATTTCATAGTGTTTTTGACCTGCACTTTTCTTTGTGTTTTTTTTTTTTAAGTATTTTTTATTTATTTTTGTGAGAGAGACAGAGGGAGTGAGAGCGAGCTGGGGGCGGAGGAGGGGCAGAGAGGGATAAGCAGACCCCCAGCTGGGCAGGAAGGCTGACATGGCACTCCATCCCAGGGCCCTGGGATCATGACCTGAGCGGAAGGCAGACCCTTAACCCCTTTAACCGACTGAGCCACCCAGGCGCCCTGCCCTGCATTTTCTGATGTCTAGTGATATGATGATTTCTCATATGCTTGTGGGTCACCCGTATATGGCGAGTACTGGTACTACATCCTTTGTACGCATAAGGTGGTCTAAGGAAGAAAGGTCAGCCGGTTGGTTCTGAGCCCTATGGAGAGGAAAGGACGGAACCAGGGTTTGAATCTGGAGGTGGAGCTACAGTTTCCGGTTCTGTCCCTCCCTCTGGGAGCACATGGGCAGTGTGGGAGAATGCTGATCCTTCAAGTAGTTTTTCTTTTTTTTTCAAAAAATATTTTATTTAACGGTGCCTGGGTGGCTCAGTCATTAACCGTCTGCCTTCGGCTCAGGTCGTGATCCCAGGGTCCTGGGATCGAGTCCCGTATCGGGCTCCCTGCTTGGCGGGGAGCCTGCTTCTCCCTCTCCCACTCCCCCTGCTTGTGTTCCCTCTCTCCCTGTGTCTCTCTCTGTTACATAAATAAATGAAATCTTTAAAAAAAATAATTAATTAATTAATTTTGTGGTGGGGGGCAAAGGGAGAGGGGGAGAGACATTCACGCAGACTCCCCGCTAAGCAGAGGGCCCCACACAGGGCTTGATCTCACCACCTGCACTGAAACCAAGAGTCCACATTCAACAACTGAGCTACCCAGGCATCCCATCCAGTAGTTCTCTTCAAATGCTCCTCCTTATATTGGACTCATGACTGAACTTTGAGCAAGGGGGATAGAAGAGAGCCCTTCTTTCTATACCTTCTCTGCTTCCCTCCTTCTTTCCTTCCTTGCTTTCTTTCAGCACATTGGTATGGTGCACCCATCTGGGTCAGATGCTGTATGCAGGTCCTTGGAGAATGGCAAGGTGACCAGGACAGAGTATGGTAATCAAGGAAGTCACAGACAAATTTGGGCAATGAATAGGGTATCTGTGTAATTTTTCTTTCCAAGCTAGGAATGAAAGAAGACACCATAAATAATTCTATTGACAACAGACTGTCTTGGGCTGTCTTGGACAAACTAGGATGTGTGATTCAGAGATCAGGGATATATGAAAACTGTAATATGAGTTGAGTTATAAATGTTAAAAATAGGGAGGGTTTAAAGCATTTTAGAACTTGAGAGCTGCTTTCTGTAGTGTGCTGGTGCAGTGATGAATCAGGCAGAAACCGTTTAAGCTGGGTTTTCGAAGAGAAGCACACTCTCCAGAACCTTCTATGGGATTTTGTTTGCAGGCGCCCGGTCGGCAGTGCTTCCTGACTTGTGGTGGATCCTGCAGGAGACAGGAGATGCCAGGAGGCCTGAGCTGGGATGAGGGCCAGGGCTACCCAGGAGTTCGGGACAGGGGGAACGGGTCTTTTTACTGCCATGGACAGATCTTTGCCAAGGTACGGGTGGAAAAGTCATGGGAATCAGGTGTGCCTATGCAATAACACAGAGTTGTCCTAGTATTACTGAGGATTGTGTCGAAAGGAAAGGAAAGTAGTAAAAAGGAGGTCAAAATTGGGACCGTGCCATCTCTTAAAAAGGATGGGCAGGCTATAAAAGTCTTCCCAGGCTGTTAGTTATTTTGTCTCTCCTGCAGATGATATATATGGCAGCAACAGAATGTTAAGTTACCACTAAAAGCAAAATTTCCCCCAATGTGCTTTAAAGAGACGAGACATGTGGGCGTTTAGTGTTACTGATTCTTCCTGATGCCATTTTTTTCAGACCAAGTTTTCTATGACTCATAGGAACTCCCATTCTCTCTCTCGACTGTGAGAATATGGGAAACCATGTGCTCAGCCTGAGAAACGCTCAAGCAAAGACAGCCTTAATGGAAAGCTCAGTGTGGGGAACCCCGCCCGTGTTTGGAAGGTGCGAGGTGGTTCTTCCTGAGGGCAGGACCTGCGTGCGGTTGAGGGAGGTGGGTGCCCGGGGTTAGAAAACATTTCCCCACCTGAAACATTTGCAGTGAGCTAATGGGTCTCCCTGGTCTCTGCCAGCGCTGAATGCAGCCAGATTATAAGGGCTTTTTTTGCTGTCTTTCAATTTCTATGAAATGGAGAGGAGGAGGCATCCTTTATCTTTGTTTTTGTTTTTTATTTTCTTTTCCTCCTTCCCTCCCTCCTTTCCTTCCTTTTCCCTTCCTTCCTTCCTCCTTTCCTTTCCTTTCCTTCCTTTCTCCTTTCATTCCTTCCCTTCCCTTCCCTTTCCTTTCATTTCCCTCCCTCCCTCCCTCCTTCCTTCCTTTCTCTGCCCCCTCTTCCTTCCTTCCTTCCTTCCTTCCTTCCTTCCTTCCTTCCTTCCTTCCTTCCTTCCTTCTTTCCTTTCCCAGCCTTCTCAATTCAGCAGCATGCACTTCATCCTTTGGGTAGGTGTATGGTGAATAAATGTCTTTATATGGCACGTCCCTGGATTCTTGCTGTTTTTCAAAGTGAGTTCATCCAAAGAGCAAGTACTCACTGGGTCACAACTGTTTCTTAAAGTTCCCCCTTTCGGGGCACCTGGGTGGCTCAGTGGGTTAAGCCTCTGCCTTTGGCACAGATCAGGATCTCAGGGACCTAGGATCAAGCCCCAAGTCGGGCTCTCTGCTCAGCAGGGAGCCTGCTTCCCCCTCTATCTGCCTGCCTCTTTGCTCACTTGTGATCTCTGTCTGGAATTAAAAAAAAAGTTTCCCCTTTCTGCATGTGATCCTATGAAACCTTGAAAAATTACAGCTTGGTGCCAAAAAACATTTTCAAGGTGATTTTCACGTGTATGAAGATGGCTTGTTATCCATCAGTACTCATTCTTCCCTTCTTCCTCAGTAACAGAACTCTGGCATGCTCCCCAAGAACAAAGACCACATTTCCCAACTTCCCTTGTAGCTGAGTGCAGCTGATGCTAGAATGTGAACAGAAGGGTCAGGTACAACTTCCAGGAAGTATCCCTAAAGGGGAGGTTGGACTTCCAGGTAGAATCTTTAAAGGATGCACACTCTCCCTTCCTTTATCCTTCCTACCTGCTGGATTGATGTGGTGGCTGGCATTGGGGCAGTTTTTTGTGTGTGTCTGGCTTATTTCACTTAGCAGAATGTCTTTAGGGTTCTTCTATGATACAGCGTGTATGAGAATTCCATTCCTTTTTAGACTGAATAACATGCCATTATGTCTATAGCACATTTGGTTTATCCATTCATCTATTGGTGGGCATTTGGGTTGTTTCTACCTTTTGCCTGTTGTGAATAGGCTGCTGTGAACATTGGTGTACAGGTTTGATTCTCTGCTTTTAGTCCTTCTGTGTATAAACCCAGAAGTGGAATCGCTGGATCATATGTAATTCTGGTTTTCGAGACGCTGACCACCCTTTCATGGTGGCTGTACTATTTTACATTTCTACCAGTATTGCCCAAGTGTTCCACTTTTTTTACATTCTCACCAACACTTGTGACTTTCTGCTACTTTGACAATGGCCATCCTAATGGGTGTGAAGTGATAACTCAGTGTAATTTTGACTTGCATTTCCCAAATGATGAGTGATGTTGAAGATCTTTTCTTGTGCTTGTTGCCAATCTGTATGTCTGCTTTGCAGAAATGTCTTTTCATGTCCTTTGCCCTTTTTTAAGTCGGGTTTTTTTTTTTTTTTTTTTTTTTTTTGTCTTTTTGTTTTTTGTTGTTGTTTGTTTTTGTTTTAACTTTTTTTTTTAAGTTTTATTTATTTATTTGACATAGAGAGATCACAAGTAGGCAGAGAGGCAGACAGAAAGTGGGTGGGAGGAGCAGTCACCCTGCTGGGCAGAGAGCTTGATGCAGGGCTCGATCCCAGGACCCTGAGATCATGACCTGAGCTGAAGGCAGAGGCTTTAACCCACTGAGACACCCAGGCACCCTGAGTTTCTTGTTTTTAAAAGCTACCATTGTTATATTTTTAATCAATTTATCTATCTATCTTGTAATAATTCATTACAAGCGAAATGAACCTTAACTTTGGGAAACTTTAGTGTTCAATTGTAAATGCTTTCCACCTAAAAACAGGCCCCTTCTTAGCATCAGTAGTGATAGTAATGGCAGAAATAACAATGATTAGTTTAGCACAGTTTGGGGGATAGGAGACTACTTTGGATGACATTTATACACAAAAGCTGTGTATTACTGCTTTCCGTATCTCTTGATAAAAGAGAAAAAAAGTTAATAACTACAGATACAAAGAGTGATTATTTATAAAAAATCGTGTAGAAATGCTCGACCAAGCCTGGTTGACTCTGGAGTATGGCAGGAACTGTTTTAAGAGCCTGCAGCAGGCAGAAGGAAGTGATGGGGAGCTGGATAGAAGAGAAGTGGGGATGGGCGGTGAGGTGCTGTGTATCCCCTGTGAGGGTCCCCCACTACTGTGGGAAGGAAACACCCGTGTTTTCTTCCGGTTGCCAGATGGGTATGGCTGATTCTGCTATGTTCACTGTCTTCTGGTTACAGACACGTCCCGAGATGAACACTCTAAGACGTGGTGGGTGTGTAGGTGGCTACTGGTCAGGGCTGCTGTGTGTTTTAATTGACCCCTTCCTCAGTTGTGAGGTCATCACATTCGTGTGATGAGTTTGTGGTTCTGGGTAGCGTATGGGGCTCATCCATAATTGACGGCTCACGTGGTCCTCTAGTCAGGCAAAGCTCTGGAGAATTGTTTTTGAATGGCTGACCTCATGCAACCCTTTTATTGACTCTGTGGTCTTTTGTTTCTTTCTGGCATGAGTGTAATTCAGAGTAGAAAAAAATTATAAGTAGAGAGAAGCAAAAGGAAGAGAAAAAAAAAAAGCTCCTTGTGACTTTCCTAAGAGTTAGCCACTATCATTATCTTGTTTTTATATATTTCCAGACCCTATGATGCATCATTGTAAAAGACATTCATTGAAGAAGCACTGCATCTCCTCCTTGCATAGGAGTGTTACAATATTTAAAAATTCTAAGGGGACCAGACAAATGAGCAAGTCAACTCTTTAAAAAGCTGGAAAAAACTGGCTTCTTAGGAAATGCTGAGTTCTTTTATGCTCGTCATTATAATATCACATAATAAGGGTGGAAATATAGGGGCAGCTGGGTGGCTCAGTGGGTCAAGCATCTGACTCTTTGTTTCAGCTGAGGTCATGATCTCCAGGTTGTGAGATCGAGCACTGTGTTGGGCCCATGCTCAGCAGGGAGTCTGAAGATTCTCTCCCTCTCCCTCTTTCTCTCCCCCCACTCATGCTCACTCTCTCTCTCTCTCTCTCTAATAATCAAATTAAAAACAATAAATATAGCAATATCGAATGTAATTCACTAGCTTTCATGTCCTGTGTCACCAGGCATGCTGCCGAGTGGACATTGTTTTCTTTATGGTGGGACTTTATCAAGCAAGAGCGCAGTTTGCTGAGTGTGTTCAGTTGCACGCCCCTCAGCAGGGCAGCTCTTCCACGCTCGGCTCCAGCACTGAAGCTTTGCCAGCAGCCCACGCTGGAAGACCCCATTGTCGTATTACTGGGAAGTGGGGCTTGATCGACCCTTTCTGGGTCACAGATTCACCCAGCTTTTCCGAGTAGACTCACTGGACACATTGTTACATTAATGTCTGGAAAATTTAATGTCCTTTGTACTGCTTCATAAGAAGCCTTCAAAAACAATCACTTATTTGGTTTTAGTATGAAATTTGGACATTTGCTTCTGTTGCTTTTCAGTGAATACTATTTCCTGCAAATACTGTTTTTGAGCTTTTAGAAACCACTTTGCGTGTAAAATATTGCTTACACTTTCATTGTTTCATTGTTTCACTTGCCAATACATCTTTTCCCATGAGATGCAGTGTTCACCATTAACTGTGGCTATGAAGCAGAGTTAAGTTATAGGAGGGATCATACTTCCAGGTAAAACAAATACAAAATTTATTCATCATAATTTCTTCAAAAGCAGCTCCCTTGTCATCGTTTGGTTTCCTGGGATTGTCACATTCAGAGGGGAGGTGTCTTCTGTCAACCAAAAAGATGCCATCAGTAAATTAGGGTTGTAAATAAACAATACATATTTTATTTTCCTTTTTGAGCTCAGGGTTAAACTCTACATTTAGAAAGGATGGTACGACTTAAAAAAGTTGTAAAAATGGCAAGTCATAAAAATGACTATATGCTTACATTTCCCCTCATTTTAAAATACATTTTTGGCTTATACTTGATACACTAACCTTTAAATGTCATACACTATGAGGTGACCATACCAGTGCATGACCTCAGTGGCTCACAGTGTGACTTCTGAGCTGGTCTATACCCTGTTCAGAGGAATAGGTCCATGGAGTACACATTTGATATCACAGTGATGTCACATTGCTATAAAAGTTTCCAAACCCTTCTCCCTTGGTGTACATCTCTCATCCTGGTTGAGGAATGAAC
Source organism: Taxidea taxus jeffersonii (assembly GCA_003697995.1). Classification (NCBI taxonomy): domain Eukaryota; kingdom Metazoa; phylum Chordata; class Mammalia; order Carnivora; family Mustelidae; genus Taxidea; species Taxidea taxus. The sequence continues at coordinate 349 of ML098555.1, read as the reverse complement.
ATTTTGCCAGTTGGTGGGTGGCCCATGGACCACACTTTGAACACCAGTGTTGCAGAAGAGATTGGGGTTCACAGGTGACTCAGAATTCAGTCTGTTGGTCAGTGCATTTGTTTAAATGAGGTTCAAATATTATTCTTATTATTGTGGGCTTGTTTTGGGCTACTCTGATGAGTTTATGATTCTAAATAGCCACCATAAGGATAACAGTATTAATTAATTCAGTGCAGAATACTCTGCTTTCCACAAAGCAGCTGGTGCAAGAACCATGCTTTTATTGTAGACCTATTCAAAAGTAAAGTGTTGATGTGAAAACCAATAGAAGTTGGATTTTGAAGCCAACTCTCCAGCG
>RCUC01114646.1:0-10194 GCA_003697995.1 Taxidea taxus jeffersonii | reverse complement strand
TTATGTCAGAGAGCCATCATACAGTAGTTATCGGTGATATGATATCTAGGATTTGTTTCAAAATACTTATAGAAAATTGTAGGTGAATAGATTAATTAGGTTAGTTAAAAACAGATCACTTAATTTTTTTTAAAGATTTTATTTATTTATTTGACAGACAGAGATCACAAGTAGGCAGAGAGGTAGACAGACAGAGAGAGAGGGGGAAGCAGGCTCCCCGCAGAGCAGAAAGCCTGATTTGGGGCTTGATCCTAGGACCCTGGGATCATGACCGGAGCCGAAGGCAAAAGCTTAACCCACTGAGCCACCCAGGTGCCCCAAAATAGATCACTTCTAAAACTAAATTTATGATTTCTCCAATTTCATGTTTTGTTTCTGAAAATTTCCATAATAAAACATTTAAAATTATATCACAAAATTAGACTTCTTTTCACCTTCCTTAGAAATGATCTTGTATTTTTAATTGTAACTAATACAATAATACATCTTTTTTTAAAGATTTTATTTATTCACTTGACAGACAGAAATCACAAGTAGGCAGAGAGGCAGGCATAGAGAGGGGGGGAAGCAGAATCCCTGCTGAGCAGAGAGCCCAATGTGGGGCTTGATCCCAGGACCCTGAGATCATGATCTGAGCTGAAGGCAGAGGCTTAACCCACTGAGCCACCCAGGTGCCCCAATAATACATCTTTTAACTAATAATCTGAACATTGAAAGTTATGAAATAATCAATTTTTAGATTAGGGTTAATATTTTTTAATAGGATTCTTGTATTTGTCAGTTTGCTCATTATTATTATTTCTTCACACTAAAAAGTCTATTTTAAAAAAGAAGTAATTCTGCTTCTGAAATTTCCTTATTTACATTATGAAATCTATTTTGGCCAATCTTTTAAACTCTTATTAATTTCCTGCCTCCAGCTATCTCTTCAGTATAAAATTGGTATTCTTAGATTTTATGAATGTGTTGATGGAAATTAAGTGTCTGCACTTTGTTTTCCAGAAAGTGAAATTATTTTCTAGTATATCTTTGAGAGTCATTCATAATTTTGCCCCATGAAAAATCTGTCAGGCTTCCCTCTCACTGTCTCTTCTGCCTTCATTTCCAAATGTAACTGGTTCTACGTCACTGAATCACAGCTTTTTCTTTGCCTTTGCCACAGGTGGGGAAAGGGTTTTTTGTTTTGTTTTTCATTTATGGTTTCTTGCCTTATGTAAGTAGCAGATACTTAGTACTTCCTGAGATGGAGGTTTAGAAATTTATAGGAATGGAACCCTTAGGAAGAAGAGCTTTGAATTAATTACTCTTGTGTTAGTCAGTAGGCATGTCTAAATTTTGTTCCCTCATATCAACCACTTACTAACCAAATCCTGTCTCATTCGTTCAGCCATTACAACTTCCTTAAGCCTAGGTGTTATCTCTTCCTAGAACTGGTGAAAAGAGACATGCCATCTTTTTCAGGTGTGGATTTGGGCTTGAAAGGATTCTTCTGAGTCTGTAATATTCATCAGCATCCTAAAGTTACTCAAGATATGCATTCTATTTCTATAAAAATAGATGTTTGTGCCATAAAAGTGCAGTGAATATCTGAACTCCCTTTTGCTTCTTTGATGCACAGATCACCTCTCTTGTAACCAGAGTGTTCTTCTTAAACTCCCCTAGGGACAACCTGGACCACAGTGGTTCACTCCTGGTTTACTTTTCAAAGTTTAGGATAGTAAGTATCAACACCACATTATTTTTGTCTGGGCTGCACTATATAAAGCCCAGCCTTTTTGTAGACTGACAGGATCCTCCAAAATGAGGTGACATTTATGACTGGATATTTTTTTCTACAGCCGTTTCCAGAACCATAACTAGAGAAGAAATGCAGGTTTGACTTGAAACTCAGGTGTACACAATTTTAAAAATAGTAACTTCAGGAGAATCATGCATATATTTAAATTTGTATCTTCCTCTTTGGTTTCTCTGAACCCTCTCTTTGCCCTGATTATAAGCTTCCCCTTGCCCTCCAGAAGCAACTTGAACTTATCAGAAGGATGAATTCAGTGTAAAGAGAAGAAGCCTCTCAGTCCAGAGGCTTTTTTTATAAAATGTTTGAGACAGTATCTTCCATTTCTTTTTTTTTTTTTTTAATTTTTTTTTAATTTATTAGTTAGAGAGAGAGAGCGAGCGAGCGAGCACAGGCAGACAGAGAGGCAAGCAGAGGCAGAGGGAGAAGCAGGCTCCCTGCCAAGCAAGGAGCCCGATGTGGGTCTCGATCCCAGGATGCTGGGATCATGACCTGAGCCGAAGGCAGCCGCTCAACCAACTGAGCCACCCAGGCGTCCCGTATCTTCCATTTCTTATTTCCTCTTCCCACTTCCACCCACACACATACCACAACTTTAAAGTATTTGTTTCCATTGTTTTTTTGGGAACAAATTAAAGTATTGCATGACCTTCTGTAAAATAGACTAAGATAAAATTACTGATAAGCATCTTTTCTTTTTGGTAATTTATCTCCTATAAGCAATTGCTTATAAAAATTTCAACTGGTCTGTTTTTTATTTCCCTGATCATCAACTTTTTTGTTTTTCTCATTTATAATCTAATATTGAGTCCATCCAATGAAACTTTCATTTTGTTATTGTATGTTTTAGTTCTATAATTTTCCTTTGGCTCTTTTTTTAATATCTTATACTTCTTTGCTAATATTTTCCATTTCTCATTTGTTTTAAGAATACTTATAATTGCTTGTTGATGCATTTTTACAGTTCATGCTTACAATCTTTGTCAGATAATTCTAACGTCTGAGTTATCTCAATGTTACAGTTTCTTGATTACCTTTTCTCATTCAAATTATGATTGTTCTTGGCAATTCAAGAAATTTTTTATTGTATTATATCATGAGGCTGAATTAATTTAATCTGTCTTTTTATAAGGCACTAATTTGTTTAGGTGTATTATATAGGTTCATTTGGGAATGGAAGCTCTGTTCCCTTGCAAGTTCTGATACCTCAAGACCCGGGAGAGACCATTTTTTTCATTAGTGTTAAGCTGGAGTAAGTCAGGTTAGATCAAAATTGTTTTGTTCTGTTAGGCCAACTTTTTTCCCGATGCTCTGCCTAGAGGAGCAGGTTCTTTGGTATGTATAGAGGTTTTTATATGTAGGAATATTTAATGGTGGTCCTAGTTTTCCAGTGCCCTTCATAAAATGTATGGAAGGCAAAAAGAAAATCCGGGAGCTCACTGCTATGTCATTTTTTTCATCCTGAAGTTTTACTTCTTCTTACCATCTTTCAGAACCTTCATATACCTATTTTTTATATTATTCCCAGTGATATTTAGTTGTAACAGAGAGGATTAGGAAGGAATGGGCAACCCTATCTTGCTTAGCAATTGTATGTTAATAAAACCCACCCAGCTGTGCCATGAGTTTGGGATGGATATCACTAGAACTGTGTAGTCATTCTATCATGCTAGAGGATAGCAACTAGGTGGGTACTAACTGGTCATGCTGCCCAGGTATTTATTGGGTAGCTCTGAATGGGATCCACAGTTGTATGGCCCATGTACAACCTGAGTGGCTTTTACCTGAATGGTTGGGCTACTGCAACCTAGGTTTTCCCTGGGCATGGTGGATTGTTGGGAGAGAGTCCACCCCACAGAAACAAACCTTGCCAGCTTCTCTCTCCTCAAGGTCAGATGGGCACATTCTGTTTTCTGCTGGTACAATAATTTGGCTGTCTCCTTCGTCCCCTTCATTGTCCTGGAGGACATTATAGCATACTTAGAAACCCTTACTAAATTCATCCATCAACAAAGCCTATCTTTATTGAATACTGAAATATCTCTAATGAGAAAAACTGTCCTCCAAAATATAATGGCCTTGGATGTAAGGAGGCACCTGTGCCATTTTCCAAACAAAGTATTAAGTATTCATACCTGATGAATCTGCTAAGGTAGTATCTTTCTTAAATCACACGAGGCTCTGAGTGAATGTCTGAATGATCCAACTTACAGCCCAGGAGAATTAACAAGTCAGTGGTTTGGATCATGGGCCTTTAATGAAGGGGAAAAAAAGGTTACTTATTTTAAGAATCACGATCTTAATCTGCATTTTCTCTTGTACGTGTCTATATTGTTATCATGCATCTGTCTCCTCCAGTGCAGCCAGAGATTTGCCATATGAGCCACCTCCACACTAATGAAATTCCTTGCTAATTGTTCAGGGCACATAGCAGAAGAGGGGAGCATGTGAAGTTGTAAGAACCAGTCCTGAGGGATGAAGTGTTGAAAGAGGTCATTGAAAAGACAGGAGCACTGGTTGACTCCAGAGCTGCATCCAAGCAATACAAAGCTCCTTAACTCCTCCCCGACGTTGGAATGTAGTTCTGCCTCCATTCCCACAGTGGGAGCCATTTTCAAAACATAGCTTTGAGAGAGTAAGGTATTACTGATTCTGTGTGGATGGCGTATGTGACTGAACCCCAGGAAAGCCTCTCTATGAACTTTAAAGATTCTGGCAGATGGGAGGATCTACTTTTGCTTTGGTCACCCCCACGCAAACCTCTCTGTAAGTTTCCCTGCTTATTCAAGCCACCACCTACCAACCTGAAGAGTGGTCTGCCTCTTTCTTCAGTCTCTCTTTGGCCTCTGAGTGGGGGGCAAAGTTTCAGATTTCACTGGTGTAGCTCTCCAGTTTTGCAAACCAATCGTGTAATCCTCCTGGCTGGGTCCTTGAAAAACTGTGTCTGTGAGTTAGGAAGTTGATGAGAAGCTCTAAGACACTTGGGAATTGGCATCCAGGGAGATGAAATTGATTATCTTAAAGGAATTACCACACCCAGAAATTTAAATAGAGTATTTCAAGGAGATACCTTTTGGCTGAGCTAATCATGTTATTTCTTGTGCTGCTAGACTTGTTGTAAAATTAAAGTAGGGGTTTGTGTTGGTTCAGTGACCTTTAGTATTTGCAGGTTTGGAAATGACTATGTATGTATGATTATAATGTATATGTGTGTGTTTCCCAACTGTGTTCTGTGTGCATATCATATTAGTGTTCCTCGTTGTATATATAATAATTTAATTCTCTATATAGGTGTTGTCTGCATTAGCATTAACAGAGCAACACTCATTCATTCCTAATGCATTTTAGTTAATAATTAAATATGTGCAAAGTTTTAAATCATAAATAAAATCATTTGTTACCAATACAAATTTGATCATTCTTATGATTTTTTTCTCATTCTTATGATTTAAAGTTAAGATCGAAACTGTTAAGGCTAGTAAAGAAGTTATTTCTTCAAAAATAATTAATTACCGGGGCGCCTGGGTGGCTCAGTGAGTTAAAGCCTCTGCCTTCAGCTCAGGTCATGATCCCAGGGTCCTGGGATCGAGCCCCGCATAGGGCTCTCTGCTCAACGGGGAGCCTGCTTCCTCCTCTCTCTCTCTGCCTGCCTCTCTGCCTACTTGTGATCTCTGTCTGTCAAATAAATAAAATCTTAAAAAAAAAATAATTAATTACCTTCTAACAAAATAAATGTTAGTATAAACGGTTAAATATTTGTGGCAATAAAGCTAAGTTACTATTTTACTGTGCACCATGACATAAAGAGGCATTTATTTTAAAAATCTCATTTGAAAAAATTAACTTTCAGTAGTTAATTGAATTAATGATGTGACAAACTCTGAAATATTCTATCAAATAGTCTCTAAATTACATTGACCACTTCCTGCTAAGAATGAAAGACTGTTATACTAATCAATAACGTAGCACTTCTACTTTCAATTAATTTTTTTTATCTTCTCTGATTAATAGGATCCTTCTTAATAGTGTTTAGTGTAATAGTGTTAGATCCTGTTTAGTGTTGATACAACTTTTACAGAACTAACTGTAGAGCTGCTTAATAAAAAATTTAATTTTTCAAAAAGAGAAAACATAAAACAAAAATATTTTTCCTTCAACCTGACTATACATGATTTTCTGGTTATTATGAAATTAGATTTTATTTAAATACATAAAAGAGTAACTGAAATGCATTATTTTATTCAGGATACCTTCTTACTTTTTATGTCAGAGTGTGCTCTGAATGGGGCTAGAGAAGTTTTAACAAGTTATTCATCTATTCACTTTATGTTTTTGAGGTTCATTCATTAACACGAACTTTGGTTGTTTCTTGCAAACATAGTTAATTCATGGACTGAAATGTAAACTTCTGATTTCACTGTTTTTCCCTACCTTTTCAGCACTTCTGGTTAGTACATAAAATAATCCCTGTCATGAAACCATAGTGGTAGATACGGTTTCCCTAATGGAATTAGGACGTAAGATTTGTGTTTAAATACTTGATTTTTTTGGTGTATGTGTTTTATGTAAAATGCTCTGTGCTTATGTGGATTGGCTTTTTAGATAAGTTTGATTTAAAGGGGCCATGTTTTTCTAATCCATACTGAGATAATGGATTTGTAAACAATGGATTATAGAACTTCTTGTAGATTTGTCAGTAATTCTTATTCTCTGATGTCATTCAACTGTCATCATGACACTGGGACTGCAGGTACTTTTTCACATAGAATGAGACTCAAGAAATTGTAACTATATTATCTTACTTGGCTCAAGTAAGTATATTAGGGTTAAAGCCCTCCTTAAAAAATAATGTTAATTGAGTATTTCTAATATATATTGTATTTTATGGTAGCAAATCATCATCTGCCATATTGCTTCTTTCAGAACCAACATGTTACCTTGTTATCCCAGAAACCCTCCTTTGCCTCACAGGTGTTAATGCTATCCTTATAATATATTTTATTCTGATGCTCTTGACTTACTTATTTTTTCCAAGAGAAAAAAAAAATCTGAGTTCATTGTGCATTCAAAGTGTTAAAAATATGCAGAAATTGATTTTTATGACACTATCATCTTATTAAATGCTTAACCACAGGGAGCAAAAAGATTCATTCAATCAAAATGACTTTATTAAGAATAAAATGAAAGAATCAAAGCTGCTTTTTATTCTCTCAACATCTAATAGGAATAGCACATATTTCTACACTTTTTTTCCATTTTATTTTATTTCTTTTCAGTGTTCCAGCATTCATTGTTTATGCACTACACCCAGTGCTCCATGCAGTACAGTGCCTACCATAATACCCACCACCAGGCTCACCCAACTCCCCCCCTTCCTCCCCTCCAAAAACCTCCGTTTGTTTCTCAGAGTCCACAGTCTCTCATGGTTTGTCTCACCCTCCAGTTTCCCCCAACTTACTTCTCCTCTCCATCTCCCAATGTCCTCCATGTTAGAATATTTTAATATACCATATTTTTGGCATCTTAGATTTGTATGTAGGTATTACCATATTGTCTAAATATTAATACATTTCACTTATAAATGTTGTAATTTGTGGAGATTGAAGTCCAAATTCTGATTCATTGGCTTGGAAGATCTTTCCTTTAAAATCATGTCTTTGATAAGTAATAGGTGTTTGCTAAAATGTTAAAATTAATATTTTTTCATGTAACTATTATAGTCTCAAAGTTAGAAAGCTTTTTTCTGAGAGCTCAACTGAAAAATAATAAATATTTCTAAACATTTGGCACTCTTTCTACTATTCTCACTCTTAAAACATTTCATACTTTTTGATACTGTGACATGTCATACTGTACCTTTTGCATTTCTAGTATTATGCTAAATATCAAAACAGCAGTGGAAGTTGTTCTGTTTCTGATGATATTGCATAGAACTCTTTGCTTATTTTTTAAGTATTTTTTTTAACTTTCAAAAGTGCCATTTTAAATTAAGATAAACACCCCAGTAAGATTTTAACTTTATAGAAATTTGTATTTTGGGGGTTTGTAACAAAGAAAACATCTGTGTGAACACCCAAAGTTGGTAAACATTTGGAACATTGCAAAGAACATTGCTTCGGTACATTTCCAGTTACTCATATCTTCATATTCCTGTCCCATAAAGTATACTTACTAACACTAAGTATGCTACCAGGCTTTCTATTTTTTTTAATAAGTTTTTTTCTCACTTTTATTTGTATTTTTTTCCACTTGAGTATGAATCCTGGAACACTTACTTAATTTGAAATCATTGAGTTTTATGTAAATGGTATTATAGAATAAATATTGTCTGTGTATTATTTATTTATTTGTTTACTTATTTATTTATATTTGAGAGAAAGAGAGAGGACGAGAAAGAGAGAGAGAAAGTAAGGGATGGGGGAGGGAGACAGAAGGAGAAAGAGAGTCTTAAGCAGGATCCCCACTGAGCATGGGGCCTGACAGGGGGCTTAATCCCAGAATCCTGGAATCATGACCTGAGACAAAGGCAGATACTTAATGACTGAGCCACCCAGGTACCCCTATCATTTGCTCATTTTTTATAGCACTTGACTTTATGTACATAGCTTTATTTATTTATTTATTTATCTGATTCTTGATGGCAGTAACATATATCTGTATTTGGGCTACTACAGAAATAGTTCTTGGTGCCCTGTGTATGCAATGCTCTTAGGTAGGTAGCTCATCTTGATAGTTCATCAATTTTCACATTCCCTATCCCAGAACTCCTTCACATTCTTAAAAGTTATTGAAGAAACAAAGACCTTCTGTTTATGTGGATTGTTTTTTCTGTATTGATATTGTATTTGATATTGATGGTTACTGTATTAGATATTAAAATGAGAGTATCTAATTTTTTTATATATTTACTTTTAAATACTAAACCTACAATATGTAAGAAAAATATATTTTTTGAAAAATACATTATTTTCCAAAGAAATAAAATGGTGAACAGTTGGCATTATTTTACATTTGTGCAAATCCATCAATGCCTCGGTCCCACATCTGATAAAAATAGGTAGGTTCTCACGTCTGCTTCTGCATATTCAATCTGTTGAAATGTCACACATCATGTGGCCTCTGGGAAACTTCACTCTATACTTATGAGTTATGGAGGGTGAAGAAAGAAAATAACATCTTAGACTTATGAAAATATTCTTCACTCACAGACCTTATAAAAATGGTTCAGGAACCCTCTATTGATCTCAGGGCCATATTTTGAGAACCACTGTGGTAGATAATATCCAACTGATTTGTTGAGTAGATATACATTCATTACTAGTATGGAATAGCAGTAAAGGATGTGGGAAAGCAGATTCTACATCATTTTTCCAATAGATATTTTAAATCATAAATTTTACTCAATCTAGTACATGCAGAGTGGTTATCTCACTGTGGCTTTATACTTTTCATTTTCCTAATTATCAGTGAAGGTTGTAATTTTTATTAATACACTTATTCCAATTAGTTCATGTTCTTTAGAAAGTATTAGTCTAAGTCTCCTAGTCATTTTTTCTGTTAGACTGTCTGTCTTTGTCATATGGATTTGTTGGAGCTAATAGTTCAAAGATTATTTTCTTAACCTTTAGATTTAAATAATTTTACTTTCTATGCTTTGTCTGAGTTTCTTTTTAATATCCTTTAGGATTCATAGACACACTTAAATTTCCAATTTCATGTATTTTTTTAGTTTTAGGAAAATTCTCAAGCATTATTTTTTCAAATGTTCCTTTTGATCCAGTACTACTACCTTCTCCATCTAAAATTTCAGTTATACATGTAGACTATATTCACTATATTTTCTGCATTTTCCATAAAACTTTGTCTCCATGTTTTATTGCCCATATTTTCTTACATATTACCTTCTAACTTCTGACTTAACTCTTTAGCCTTTCTTATTTTTAAATAAATATGAGTTAACCATATGCATTTCTCTCACACATGGCTTTAACATCATTTTTAATAACTTAATATGCATTTTTATTATCATTCAATTCCTTCTCCTATTCTGTTTACTCATTAATTTTATTTTTTCTATCATTTTTATAGTTTTGATTATTATGTTGTGTTTTGCCTTATACATATTTTTGTCTATATTTGATATACTTAATATCTAGAGTACATATAATATTTTTCATTATATCTATTTTTCTTTTTTTGTATTATCCCTTTTATTATCCACACATTGCTGATAATTCTTACTGTTTCACAGATATTATATTTGAAAAGTCATCTGTAGAAATTATTTGAGGCTCAGAAGTATGTTACTTTCCTTCTGAAAAGATTTGTTTGTTCCTACCAAATGCATAGGGTCATTGGCAGTGAAACAGCTCAGTCCCTGACATTGACTTTTGCACTTCCAG
>RCUC01114645.1:0-12236 GCA_003697995.1 Taxidea taxus jeffersonii | reverse complement strand
AAAAAAAAAAAAAAGTAGAAACAACCCAGAGGCCCATCAACTGATGATAAAAACACCAAAGGCGGTCTAGGCATGTAACGGAATGTGATTCCGCCATGAAAAGGAAGGAAGCACTGATTTATGCTACGACACAGATGAACTTCGAACACATGGTGCTAAGTGAGAGAAGCCAGACCCAAAAGACTATGTATTGTATTACTCCATTATTCAAAATGTCCAGAAGAGGCAGATCTATTGTGGCAGAAAGTCTATTAATGGTTATCAGGGACTAGGGGCAGGGGAAATGGGGAGTGACTACTAACAAGTGTGGGGTTCTTTTGGGGGATGATGAAAATGTTCTGGAACTAGTGATGGCTGCCCAACCCAGAATGTATAAAAACCAGTAACTTGTAAATTTTGAAACGAATTTTATTATGTATAAAGTATATCTTAATAAAATTTCTAATAAAAATGTAGCTACAGTAAAAAAGTGACATGTGAAATCATTAATATGTATTATTTGTGAAATTTTTAAAGTGAAGAAATGGGAGAATTTTTTTTAAAAAGGAGAAAAGCTCTTCCCCTTTCTTCCTTCTTCCCTTCTTTCCTGTCCCCTAACAGGTCCTAAAGTCTGACGCAACAGAGGAAAAAAGTGTCTGCCATGGTGGGGGGAGCCATGGGAGTCCAGAGTGGGAAGGGACCAAAGTCAGGTGAAGACAGCAACCACACGGCCGGGTGGAGTGCTGGGGATGGGAGATGATCACATACCAGGGAGACAGATAGAATAAGTAAATATATTAGGAATAACAGAAGCCAAGTTTCTCATTGTCTGAATAGATAATTATAAATAAGAAAAGCAAGAAAACTGGAAAGAACCTTGAGGTACAGGATTAGAACTGGCAGTACTGGTGTGAACTCACAGTTTTCAATACAAGGAGAAGTTGAGAGAGAAATAAATGTAGACGCAAATGTACATTTATGTTGGAGTGGGGACATATCCCCTGGAACTCTGCTCAATGAGAGAAGTCTGGAGTGCCATCCCAATGGCGATGGGCAGCCCCAGTGCCCAGATTCTGGACTCTGAATATCTTCCCATTGAAAGGAACCAGAGCTTTCTGGAGAAATGGCTGATTTCAGGATCAAAGCAAGGAAAGAAGAGATGAGTTTGGAATATCTTCTATCAGAAAGCAAGGAAGTGCTCCAAGCATGATGGGATGCAGGCACCTGTGCATGTCAAAAGTACACATAAACCAGCTTGAAGGGGCTACTACTGGCCACATTAGAGACAATTTAAAAGTCAAAATACATAATTAACACAATGGAACATAACCACTTAATCAAATAGGTAATCTTGAGTCCCTGAAAACATAAAAATAACAAATGAATAAATTAAAAGTCTGGTAAGGAATTGGATATTTACATAGCTGCAAATTTTCTCCACAAGATGCTTATTAATTACAAAGTGGATAAAGAGTGCCTTACCATGAGAAAGCTTGACAGATCCCACCTTAATCAAGCGGCCAAAGCCAACATGAGCTTTCAGGGACAAACTACGACTGTATGCAACCCAATAAGCTGCCGTGAGAAGAATAGAGCATTTCTGTGATCCTCCTGCCCAAGATGCAAGCCTGGACCCAGTCATCCGATAAACATCAGAAACCATCGGATAAACTCAAGCAGGGTACGTGCTACCCTCTGCAATCTTCAGAGTGGTGAGGTCAGGAAAGCTAAGGAAAGGCTAAGAACTGTTCTAGACTGAAGGGCACTTGGCATTCATGTGCTGCCCTGGATCATTACAAGACATGCATGCAACAAGACCGGGTTGGGTCCCAGGGCTGAGATGGTAGCAGTGAGTTCGTGTTAACATCCATGTTTTAATGGTCAGACTGTAGTCATGTAGAATGCTATCCTTGTTTGAGGGACATATTTGGGGTGATATTTGGGGTGATGGAGCCACTTTACTCCCTAATGGTTCAGGAAAAAAAAATTGTTCTTCCCACCAAACTTCCAACTTCTCTGTAACTTTGTGTTTGCTTTTAAAAAATGATCAAGCAGAAGAAGCTGTGGTAGAGACAGCTCATAAGAGACTACCCTCTACAGAAAACAACTCTAAATTCTGGTAAATACAAAAATAATAATAACAACAATCTAAAGGCCCTGGAGAGTGAACGAAAACAGGAAGACTTTGGAGAAATTCAAAACACAGAAGAAGGGGGATGCCTGGGTGGCTCAGTTGGTTAAGCGGCTGCCTTCGGCTCAGGTCATGATCCCAGCATCCTGGGATCGAGTCCCACATCGGGCTCCTTGCTCAGCAGGGAGCCTGCTTCTCCCTCTGCCTCTGCCTGCCACTCTATCTGCCTGAGCTCTCTCCCGCTCTCTATGACAAATAAATAAATAAAATCTTAAAAAAAAAAAAAACAGAAGAAGGGACAAGTATGGAGGGAGTTTCCTGTTCATCATGGCTTTGAGGCTAAGAGGAAGCCACAGTCACTCGTCAGCACAGAGCAGCTAAAACCCCAAAAGAAAACCCACCGTCTCTCTGAAGAACTGGTACACAGAACCCAAAGCAAGCATAGTCACTAAGGATGTGAGTGAAATCTCCAACCAGAGAGACAGAGAAGGAGACCCACCTTCTGTGTGTAAATTCTGTCCGAGTATCCAGCGGATGCCTGAAGCAGGTGTATACAGGTTAGACTAAAAAAAGACCCACCTAGAGATAAAAGAGCCAATGAGATGCAGGCAACTGCTCACCATAGGCAAGGCAGTGTTCGCAGGTTAATTCGTGCTGAAGCAGAAGCGTCAACAGTCTTCAGAGGAATGTAACAGAATCTAGTCTCCACAGTACCGAATTCGTAACGTTTAGCCCTGTACCATCTAACATGCAGCCACAGCCACATGTGGCTGTCAGGCCCTTGAAGTGTGGCTAGGGCAACTAATGAACTGGATTTTCCTTTGGTCGTTGTTAACTAATTTAAATTTTTAAATTAATTCAGCAATTGGAAAAGTTTTAAGTATGTTTGGAATGACTCAGTATGTCAATCTAGCACTTTAATTCTATATTTTATGAAATCTAAATAGACATCAAGTATTTCCAATGGAAATTTAGTGTGTGAACTGAACTCGACTATAAATGTAAAGCATGCATCATGAAGACTTAGTACACAGAAAAGAATGCAAGATAACTTATTGTCAATTTTTAATAGTGGTAACACATTGAAATAGGGTAATATTTTGGATATATCAGTTAAATAAAAGTATTATTCCAATTAATTCTTCTTAATTTTTTCATGTGGCTACTGGAAAACTTTAAGTTATAAATGTGAGTCAAATTACATTTCTTTTCTTCTCTTCTCTTTTTAGATTTTAAGTACTCTTGACACCCAACATGAGGCTCGAACTCACAGCCCCGAGATCAAGTGTCACACGCTCTGCTGACTGTGTTAGCCAGGTGCCCCTCATGTTATATTTCCATTAAACAGCACTGGTCTGGGATATAATCCAAATATACTCAGATATGAGGAACCAGAAAAACATGACTCTTGCCTGTTAAGAGGGAAAAAAAAATCAATGCAACCCAACCCTGATATAACTCAGATATTAGAATTATCATTCAAGGACATTAAAGCAGCTATTTTAACAATGCTTAATGAGTTAAAAAGAAATATGCTCAAAATTGAAGAAAAAAACAGGAAATGTGAGCAGATGAATAGAAATTATAAAATAGGACCAAATGGGAATTCTAGAACTGAAAAACACTATGACTAATATTAAATATTCACTGAATGAGCTTAATGGCAGAACAGAGACACAAAGAAGGAATCACTGAAATTGAAGACAGATCAATAGATATTATCCAACCTGAAAAACAGAAATAAAAGATTGAAAAAATGAACAGAGCCTCAGGGGCGTAAGGACAATATCAAAATGTCTCAGGGAGGATGAAATAAAATAAATATATAAAAATAATGGCTACAAATCTCAAATTCAGTAAAAAAGCAAATTAAAGGAAGAGAAATCCTTGAACCAGCACCATAGTATGCTCAAGAAAAAACAACAAAGAGATCTACAAATATTTCTTTCCTAAATCAGTGAAAGGAAGGACAGTGCCAGTCCCTGAGGTCGACTGGAATTCAGGAATACCTGAAATTCCCTGGGCTGTTTGTTTTCCCGACACAAAACGGCCGTGTTGTAAAAGTAAGGAAACTGGGTTGGGTTGAGGCAGCCACCAAATTCTAGAAAGAAACATACTTTTAAATACTATGAAATGCCAGATGGATTAAGAAGTAATGAATGAGTAAAAATATGTTGATTTCTGCGTGTGAGTGCATGCGTGTGTGTGTACGCGTGCGTGCCCCCTACAGCTTCTAGGACAGAGGCCAAACTCTTTGAGATGGTCCTTTTCAAGACTGGCCCCTCTATGCACCTGACGCACATCCCCTCGCTTCAGGTACAAACTATGCAGTTCCCTGAACAAACACGCCACAGGTGTTCAAGTGTCACTTGCACTATTACTCTCTCTGCCTTTCATGCCCTTCCGTTCTCTGCTTTCATCCGGCTAATACCCACCCCTCGGTCAAAACTCGACTAAATACACCCCTTCATCCCCCAAAGCCTTCCTGGACCACCACCCCATTTTTAGATCGCTCCCCCTCGTCTAACCCCACGCTTACCAACACTTCCGAACACGTCTCACTGGACTGGGACCCCCTCAGGGTCAGGCCCACGTCTGTATACTCTGCATTGGGTCCGGCATCCAGTAGGTGCTCAATAATCACAGGCTACAAATGCCAAAATACTAAGTTCCAAAATAGAAGCCGGCCAACTACTTTTATATGGAAGCCTTAAAAACGAAAGCAAACAGCCGGACCGGTACCCCACACGAAATAGGACCCACACTCATGCTGATCATCCCACATCTGCCAGAATTACACTGAATTGTGAAAAATAAATAAAACTTTATCTGCTCACTTGGAACTGCCGAAGGGGAAAGCCAGAACAGATTTCACACTCCAGTAACTGACTCCAACTTGTCTATAGCTGGATTATTTTTTTAGTGGAAGGAAGAGCAGAGCGGGGCAGAGAGAGAGAGAGAGAGAGAGAATCTCAAGCAGGCTCCCCGCTGAGCATGGAGCCCCATGCGGGGCTCGATCCCATGATCCTGAGATCATGACCTGAGCTGAAATCAAGAGTTGGATGCTTAACTGACTGAGCCCCCCAGGTGCCCCCATAGTTGGGTTATTCTAAGTCACTGTGCATACTGTACCTGAGCCAGGACTTCCTGAAACTGCTCTCTTGTGAGAGGCATCAGGAAGATTGTGATAATTCTTCTCAGTTCATTCTTTGTCACCGTCATGTTGTGACTGGTGTCAAGCAGCTGAAAAGCTTTTTTCAACTCATCTCCTTTATCGGTGATTTTTTGAAACAAAATCCGTTTAACATCTAAGAAGGACAGTATTGGATTTGCAATAGCTGTGGCTATAAAAGAGATAGAGTTATTTGTTAGACGTGCTTAAGGCAAAGATCCCCAAAATCACTTCACTGCGAACTAGAATCCAACAAACTTCCAAAACACTCTTTCTTCTACTGTACTTCACTTGACGCGTCTAAGCATTGCACGACTTGTGATGGCAAGTCTACAGTCATTTTTTACCTCTGAAATCTGGTCCATGTAAAATGAGAGTAATGATGGTAAAAAGGAAAAAACAGAGCAAAGATAATCCTCCCTACACAGGACATGTGTCATGACAAGCAAAGAACATGGATTTTGGAATAAAATTCAGTTATAAACAATATCATTTCAAATAAATCTTTAAAAATATCATATTCACTTTCCATCCCCTTGCCAATTTTTGAGAGGAAGACATGTAATTCTTAATCTAGATAATTTCCCTTTCTAAGACAAGGAAGAGATGAGAATGGCTAGCCCCTGACAGGTAACAGGAAAATGTTAGAAGGCACCAAATAAGCTTCCGGAGGGCCTGCACCTCCTGGGAGGAAACACAGCTGAGTGTGGCCACGGTGCTGTAGGTCCCAGGGGCCCCCGTGTCACCAAAGGAAAGCTGATACACCTCAGCCTCCCTCCCCTCTAAGACGAAAGAGCCATAGAAACAAGGAAACTACAAATCAACTCAGGGTGAGGACCAGTTTCATAGGCAGGGAGATGTGATTACTCCTATATTTTATAACCTACCAGAGAAAGAGGAGGCTAAAAATACAGGTAGTTTGGTAAATCTCTTCTATTTATGAGATTGCAAAGGCTTGGTGACCACAGTTTATTTAGTAGCTCTGTCTTACATAGTAAATTCTGGATGGGTATTAAATGTCTTCAACAGTTTCATCTTTTATAAACTCATTCACAAGCAGGAGCTAGGGAAGGATGATTGCAATTACTTCCTTTCAAATGAGAATTTCTTATCTAGGTATTGAACTTTTCTGGTATAAGCTGTCACCAATGTTTGTCTTCCCTGATGCTTGCCAAGCTCCCCCAGATGCTGGGGATGCCTTTCGCTCACAAGTCCCACTGCATCCCCGGGGAGGGGTGTATATGACCAGAACACACCAGAGAAAAGACAGTGGCTGGTCTGGAGTGACAAACTGAAGATCTCAGGAAACCTGCTTAGAAGGAAGAGGTGATACTTCAACTAGAGCTTGGGTATTCCAGAGAGTGAGAGGGGTTGGAAGTGGGTGTGCTGGGGAAGACAGCCAGTCAAGGCAAAGCGGGAAAGGGAGATGCAGAGGAGGCATCAGCTTTGGCGATGAGATAGCAAAAGTCAGCAGGAGCCATCTCCCGGTGCTCCTATCTAGCTTTGCGCTCTGGTCATGGGACATCAAGGTGGGGCTTCCATCAAGAGAATGACATCACCCAATTTTCACTCTGCACCCTGATACCACGTGTAGGAGGGACAAAAAGGGAAGGGCAGTGTTGGTATGGAGATGTGAACTACAGCCTGCTCAGGCAAGCATTAATGCAGGTCTACACTACCATGGTGGGCGTGGAGGGTAAAGTAGGGGTGAACAAAAGACAAGCTGAAATAGATGAGGGAGAGTCCAGAGAACCTCCCGATTTGACATGCAGGCTGAGGTAGTGGAAGATGGCAAACCTCCTATATGTGGTGTGAGCGGCTGGGTGGGTGGTGGCACTCTGCTGGGAAGGAAAGGCTGAGAAAGGGACGGCATCTTCCAAGATGGCCGCCACAAGATCCCAAACACGGGCTTTTCCTACAATGCCAGCCTAACGCTCCTCCCATCGAAACGTGGGGCATATATTCCTTCTCCTTGAATCTGGGTGGGCCTGTAGCTAGGGCAGAATGACCCTATGTGATTTCCAAGATGAGGTCACAAAAAGCGCCACAGCTTGCGCCTCGTCCATATGAGATACTCATGCCAATCGCCGTGCCTTGAGGAAGTCAAGAAGTCATGCAGAGAGGCCACAGGTGGGTGTTCTGGCCAACACCCCAGCTGAGGTTCCAGCCCACAGAGGGAGCCAGCCTTCTGATAACTCCAGCCCCAGGGGTTGTTACCTGCTGCCTTAGCACCTCTCCCGTGGAACCACCTAGAACACAGACAAGCTGTCCCTGGGACCTACTCACATGGCAGATCTGGGAGCAAAACACATGATTCCAAGCCTGTGTGTGTGGAGGAGTTCGTATATAGCAATAAATAGCAGGAACGGGAAAGAAATGAGTTTGTGGGAAAGTTAATGAATTCAGGTTGCAATCTCTAAGTGGGGCTGTCCATTTGAAAGGTGAACGTATAAATCTAGAGATCAGAAGTGGGGGTGCGCTGGAGGGGCAGGTGTGGAAACCAGCCATGTGGAAGCCATGGAAACATGCCACACTGGAAAAGAAGGGAGCCCCGTGAAACACTGACTTTTAAGAACATAGAATTCATTCATTCAAAAAATATTTACTGAGCCTCCATGTTATTTCAGCCATTGCTCTAGGCACTGAAGGACTACAGTGAACAACACAGGTGAGATCCGCCGTTGTAAAGCTTAGAATCCGCAGGGGAGAGGAAAGACAAGAAATAGATAACAAATAAATGAATAAAGGTAGTGGTAGCTATTATAGGACAGTAAGAAAGAACGGGGTAGAGAGAGGCGAGAGCTGTTTTAGGTGAAGTCAGGGAAGTCCTCTTGAGGTGTTTGATGAGCTGAACCAGTATGATAAAATGAGCCCGCCAGATGAGAAGCTGGAGGGGACAGAGCAACAGGTAAAGGGTCCCTGAGCAGGGATGAGCTTGATGTATCCAGAAGAGCAAAATGCCAGGGTGGACAGAGCACGCGTGTGTCACGTGAGATGGAGGGCAGAAATTGCTGAGATCGGGACAGGTGACACTTCCGCGCTTGCACACAGACTGGGGTTGTTTCCACGTGCAACAGGAAGGCTCCGGAGAGTTCAAGCAGGGCAGTGATCTCCTCTAATACATAGTGTGCTCACAAATCACTCTAGCTGCTAATGAGAGAGCAGATTCTAGAGGCGCAAGAAATGAGAACAGAGGCCCAGAGACGAGGCAATTCCAAGGGTCCAAGAAGAGTTGACTGTGGCCTAAATCAGGTGGTAGCCCTGGGTGCGAGGTGTTGGGGGGCAGAAAGATTAGGTAGTCTAGACACAGAGCAGACGAGGTTTTGCTGATTGACTGGCTCAGCAGGGCAGGGCAGAGCAGGAAGAAACCAAGGCTAACTGGGAGCTGGGCGGAAGAACTATGTAGAAGATGGTGCCATTTACTGAGATGGTGAACACCAGGAATCAAGACATCTGGTTGGCCAGCCCATGTCTGAGACATCCAACAGATGAGGCATCCAAGCAGAGAGGTCTGCTAGGCTACTGGAGATCTGATCTGGAGCTCAGGAGGCAAGTCTGAATGAGGTTATCATTTTGGTTACCCATGGTACGTAGGGAGGTAGAACCAGAAGCTCACCTGGGAGAGGGCAGAGGCAGGGGAGAGGACTAGGCACACAGCTCAGAGAGAGAAGAGACTGACATCTCCCACAAGACTCCCAGGGGTCCTGCCAGGCCTCACCATTTCTAACTGTCGCTGGGCTCTCAGAAGCTGCTGATTCATAGGGAGGAGCCGCCTGATTCCACATGGGCTGAGGAACACGATTTCTCCCTCTGCTGACCCAGCCCAGAGCTGCTCCTCCTGCTCCCAGGGTCGTGGGTGAAGGGCTGGGCGCTCCTGTTAAGTCCACCTGGAAATCTGTTTTCAGACTCCTCATGTGTATTTTTAGGTGCTTTCCAAGAAGCCCCATCTTTGCAATCAATAATTATAATTTAAATGTATCAGAAATATTGTTTGACACTCGGTGACATTTGAGGGAAAAACTTTTTCTTTCACGTGCTTAATGCACCTTCCCAGATTGAAAATGGAAGCAGTTACCGAACTTGCATAACCCGCTGGTGGGAGTAGAAACTGATAAAATCTTCCTGGAGGGCAATTTAACAAATTGTCTACATCCGTTTAGAATATACAAAGTCACAACAGACTGTCACTCTCATCCTCAGGATGAGAACAAGTCGGATGAGCTAAACTATATAGTTTTTAAACCCACGGAGAGAACTGAGGGGCGCAAAGAACCTAAATCCCACAGAGGAAGGACCCAGGACGCTTTTGTCCTTGCAGAGTCAGAGGAAGTAAAGCAAATCCATTCTGGACTGGGGTGAGGAAAAAAGAACGTGCTCTGCAGTGACCACAGGTGAACAGGTGTGATGGGTTCGCAGGCCAGGGCCTCAATCACAGAGGGAGTCAGTGGCCGCCCTCTCGGGCCTTCCCATGGGAGTACAAGAGGCATACCAGAGCTGGGGGCGAGGCACAGAGTTGCATGATGTGGCCCCAGGAGGGCAGGCCCGTACGGGAGTGTAAGCTGTTCACCAAAGGCTAAGGATGGGCGGAGGGGAGGATGGAGCCGAGGCCCTCTGAGGACCCCGGGCCTTCCCAAGCACACCTCAGCAGCCCACTGCAGACTCGGGGTAGGACAGCGGGGCAGAGACAGGCCTCTGGAGGACAAGGAGAACCCTCCAGAGAGCCTCCAAAAACAGCAAGGGGACTATAAAGAAGTAGAAAGTCCTGAAATCTCAGCCGGGCTCAGATGTCAAGACCTGTTGAAGAGAAGTATTGGAAACCAGGGGCAACCGCAACCACGTCCAGACAGGGCTCGGTCCGAGATGAGCCTGCACCCGTCCAGCTCACA
This sequence comes from Taxidea taxus jeffersonii, assembly GCA_003697995.1. Classification (NCBI taxonomy): domain Eukaryota; kingdom Metazoa; phylum Chordata; class Mammalia; order Carnivora; family Mustelidae; genus Taxidea; species Taxidea taxus. The sequence continues at coordinate 2,068 of RCUC01114645.1, read as the reverse complement.
GGAAGCCTAAAAGAAGAGGAGCTCCCTTTCCTGGCCGGATTAGTCACATCTCTTTCCACTGGGCTTCACACTAATGTCTGCTGTTAAGTCTTTTTTAAAAATTGTAAGACAAATGAAATGAGAAAAGGTGACCTAATCAACAGCCGAAAACAGAAGATCCAGAGAGAGAACAGATGGAGAAATGATCAGGTAAACACGTTCAAGAGATTACAGGGAAACTTGACAACACGCTGTGTGTAGGGGGGATTTCAGCAGAGAAAAGGAAACTGTTTTTGAAAGCCCACGGCAAGGCTAGAAATTAAAAATACAGTATCAGAAGCGAAAAGCTCATCTGATCTACTTAACAGCAGACTGTATGTGATAGGAAAAAAGCCTGGTGAATAGAAAGTCAGGTCAACTGAAACTCTTCACATTTGAATATAAAGCAAAAAACATTTTAGTGGTGCCTGGGTGGCTCAGTGGGTTAAGCCTCTGTCTTCAGCTCAGGTCATGGTCTCAGGGTCCTGGGATGGAGCCCTGCAGGGAGCCTGCTTCCCTCCTCTCTCCCAGCCTGCCTCTGCCTGTTTGTGATCTCTCTCTCTCTGCCAAATAAATAAATAAAATCTTTGTTTTTTTAATTTTTAAAAGGAAACAAGGGGTCTCATATCCATGGTTCACCCCATGAGCCATGCTTACTTAATATGTGAGTTACACAAATATGTCATCTCCACGTATACGTGCGTGTATGAGAGAGAGACCCGCCGAATGCTTCCCACTGACCACCTCTGGGGAGACAAATGGCGCTAGGAGAGTTTTAATTTAAACAAGAAAAAATAATTCAGTATTGAGAATTACCATCAGTAAGAATAGAAGGCAAATGACAAAAGGGAAAAACAGACGCCGAGGGCATGTGAAGGCAGATGACGGATTATTATCTTCCCTACAGAGAGAGCGCCTACGAATCCCTGGAAAGACCCACTGCAGGTGAATGGGCAAAGGATATCAGCGGGGCCACTCACAAAAGACAGACAGAAAGCTGACACACTGGAGGGCCAAGGCTACCTCTAATGTCAAAGAAAGGCACATGGAATCACAATGGAATGTTGTCTTTGCATATCAAATGGAGAAGATGTAACTGAGAATATTCTTAGAGACAAACACATTCCGATGTTCCTCGTGGGGATGCCCAGGCACAAACTTCTAATGGGCAGTGCGGGGGAGCTCCTCGAGAGCCTCAGTGGCGACAGCTCTGGCCCAGAGATCCCGCTTCACCCTGGACTTCTCTGTAGGAGCAAAAGGGAAACTGAGATGTGTCTAAAGTCCAGTGTACATGTAGAGCTGCGGAACAGTGCTGGAAGCTGCTAGCCGACCCCCACTGTCCATTCCCCCCTCCTCGCGTAGAACCAGAGACCCTGAAATCTGAGGAGACAGTCCAGCATCCCAAGGTCTGTATTTCCAGGCTCCCCGGTAGATGCCTGTGACCGCGTGATTCAAGCCTTGCCCGGTGAGGAAGCACGGTGTCCAGTACGGACTTGACTGCAATGTCTGCCCCCAACACAGGGCGGAATTCAGTGTATCCTCGCCTGTGTCCCCTTTGAGGCTTCCTGGCACCGCAGGGCATAGACCCACAGTGCTTTCTGCGTATGTGCTTCTCTTTCAGCAGCAGCGATCTCACGCAACTAAAGTTCTTTACCCCCGCTCTAGGCTGTGAGCACCCCCAGGGCAGGCCCTCTACTGGACCCATCTCTTTATCCTCAGCACCTGTGACAGTTCTTGTCACATATTGGGGCTCAGAAGATGTTCAGGAAAGAAGGAAGGCTGGGATGAAATGATATACACTTCGGGGAAATTATTATCTTAAATTTTAGCGTTTTAAAACAGAGAGATGCAAATGAGTTTAAAACTTACATCCACACAAAAACCTGTATGAAAATGCTTATTGCGGTTTCATTCATGGTTGCCAAGACGTGAGAGTAACCAAAACTCTCTTTCAGAAGAAATAAGCGAACTGTGGAACATCCACATAAGAGAATATCATTCAGAGATTAAAAAGTAGACTATCACACCGTGAGAAGACAGGCAGGAGCCT
>RCUC01114644.1:0-11924 GCA_003697995.1 Taxidea taxus jeffersonii | reverse complement strand
TGCATACCTGAGGTCTTGCCAGCATCAAGCCTGTTTTTCCCTTTTAGCAAGATATTAACATTAAGATAGTTGGGAGATTCCTAAAGAATGTCATGTATGTCCCACCCAAGAATGGGGGTAGGGGAAGATTGCAAGGTGTCAGCCTTTTGCTTTGTCCTCAGCCAGCCTTCTGTCCCCCCATCAATAATACTTATATAAAAGTTGATAACATGCAAAACACTACATATGTATTATTTACATATATGTTGATTAAAATGTTTAAGGGAATGAAAATACAAAATTCTGAAAGATAACTACTACTGAGGAGGTCAGAAGGAATGGGATTAGGAGTTTTGAAAATGAGTTTCATAAAATGAAATTTAAAATAAAATAATAAGGGAGGGGTAAGATGGCTGAGAAGTAGAAGACCCTGTTTCAACCGGTCACCCTAAAGTGAGGTAAATATCTACTAGAACACTCTGAACACCCACAAAATCACCTGAGATGTAGGATTATACACTTCTGGATCTCTACAGGGGCAGAAGACATAAGTGCAGAGGTAAGCCAGAGTGGGAACGCTCAAACTGATATTGGAGGATAAACAGAAAGGGGAGGGAGCCACCAGAAGAGACCCACTGGAAATTAATACCCCAATAAAAAAGTACCCTGTAATTGGAGACCAGCATTAACTAGGAGACTGTTAAAAGCACTCAAAAACAGCAAAAGAGCTTAAGGGGCAACTGGTGGAATCACGTGGTCATGGGCACAGTCCATGGTCCCAGGACAGTCATGGCCAGTGACCACCTGTGCCACAGAGAGCCCAACAGTGGGTCCAGTCCATTGTCCTTGAGCCAGCAGCTTTCTGCTATTTGCATTCCCACCCATGCCTGAGAGAGCCTGGTATGGGCACCATGGAGTCTGAGCACACCCAGACCGATGGGGGTCTCCATCTGGGGTCTCTTGGCCTGCAGCCTTCTGAAACCTGTGCCTCCACCAGGTGTGAGCACACCTGGCATGGGCATGGACCCTAGACAGCAGTCCCAGCAAATGCAGTCACCCAGGTTTAGGCTCTCTGGGACAAATATCGCTCATAGCGTTAGTGGCACAGGGGTGCAGAGACAAACAGGGCCTCCTGTAAACAATGAGACTGTGGCTTGGGTGTGAACTGCCTGTGGGAGACTGTGGTGTTCAGTGGAGTATGCAGAGGGGGAGTCTGTGTGTTCTGGACAACCCAGAGGGGAGCAGACTGAGGCTTCTCTCTGAGGCAGAGATTAGGGTGCAAACAGTTTGCATTCCAACACACCTCCAAAAAGCCTAAAAAGCAACCAAAGAACAAAAACCTCCAGAGAACAAAAGCCTGAAAAATTGTTTCCACAGAGCCAAGACCCTTAATGGGGGCAGAGCAACTCAGCCCAAGCAGGACTGACTGAAAAAACAAGGCTGGAGTCCTTACACCCAGAAGACAAGCTAAAAGAACAAGAGGAAATCCACCACAGGGTCCTCATAAAAATGTAAAACCTCAACATCAGGGAAATCAATATATTAAGCTCCCAGTGTTGTCCCAAAGAACTCTTTATTTCATATATAAAACTTCTTTTTCTTTCTTCTTTTTTTTTTAATCTGTTCTCATGATTCTTTTCTTTTAATTTTTAACCTACTTATCACTACAACTAAAGGGTCTTTTTAAATTTTTTTTACAACTAAAGGTTTAATACAACATATTCCATGATAACTTTTTAACTTGAACTTTTTCATACATATACCTGTCTTTCTTTTCTTTTTTTATTATACTTATACATGTAAGCTTCAAGGTAATCCTTTTCCCCTATTCAATACTACTCCTATATATAAACCAGTTTTAATCTCCCTGTATCTCTGCAAAGTTGAGTTCTTTAACAAAGATAACAAAATTCACCCAGGAAGAACCAAAATAAACTTCCTTCCCACATTGAGGGTTTATAACCATCTTCCCATCTTCTTTTTCTGTTGGTGTTTTGGTGTATTTGTTTTTGTTTTTCTAATACATACCTTATTTATAGGGTTCATTTTGGCTGGGTTTTCTTTTTTTTTTTCCCTTGTTTTTTTACTTTTGTGGGTCTTTTTGTTTGTTCCTAAATCTTAATTTTGGGGCTCATTCTACCTGGGTTTTCTCTCTCTCTCTCTCTCTTTTTTTTTTCTTTCTCTCTCCCTCTCTCACTCTCTTTTTTTCTTTCATTTTGGTGGTGACATCTTATTGCTCCAAAGTGTTCCAGGGTGCACCTTGCCTGGATCGTGGTTGATATACTCAGCTATAAGTCCTGTCAACTACCTCTCATCAAAATGACTAGGAGGAGGAACACTCAACAGAGGAAAAATTCAGAGACCATGGCCTCTGCCACAGAGCTATTGGATATAGACATAAACAGTATGTTGGAAAGGGAATTCAGGGCAACAACTGCCCAAGCAATGGCTAGGTTGGAGAAGACCATTAGTGGCAACATAGAAACTCTAAGGTTGGAAGTGAAGGCTGATCTGTCAGTACTTCAAAATGTTATCAGTGAGATCCAATATAATCTAAGTACTCTAACAGCTAGGGTAACTGAGGCAGAATATCAAATTAGTGATCTAGAACACAAACTGATAGAAAAGAAGGATCAGGAAGAAGCCTGGAACAAACAACTTAGAAGCATGAAAACAGAATCAGGAAAATATATGACACCAGGAAACATTCCAGTGTCACAATTATTAGGATCCCTGAGGGGTTGGAAAAAGACTAGGATTAGGATCCAAAAGACAAAGATTAGGATCCCTGAGGGGTTGGAAGATATAGCTGAACAAATTCTGGATGGAAATTTCCCTAACTGAGGGAATGGAACAAAGGTTCATGTACTAGAGACAGAAAGGATACCCCCAAGATCAAAGAATCTAGAAAGAACTCCAGACACTTAATTGTGGAATTCACGAATCATAATTTTGGACAAGAGGTCCTAAGGGCAGCTAAGGGGAAGACATTCCTTACATACAGAGAAATGTCCATCAGTAATGTCAGACCTGTCCACAGAAACCTGGCAAGCCAGAAAGGAATGGCAAGACATATTCAGGGCAATAAATTAGAAGAACATGCAGCCAAGAATAATTTATACAGCAAAGCTGATATTCAAAATGGATGGAGAGATAAAAAGCTTCCAAGACCAGCAAGGTTTAAAAGAGTATGTGAACAAAAAGCTGGCACTACAAGAAATATAAAAGGGGGTTCTATAAAAGAAGAAAGAACCCAAGAGTGATATAGAGCAGAAATTTACAGACACTGGGACACCTGGGTGGCTCAGTTGGTTAAGCAGCTGCCTTCGGCTCAGGTCATGATCCCAGCATCCTGGGATCGAGTCCCACATCGGGCTCCTTGCTCGGCAGGGAGCCTGCTCCTCCCTCTGCCTCTGCCTGCCTCTCTGTCTGCCTGTGCTCGCTCGCTCTCTCTCTCTCTCTAACAAATAAATAAATAAAATCTTTTTAAAAAAAAAAAAAGAAATTTACAGAAACAATCTACAGAAACAAGGCCTTTCCAGGCAACATGATATCAATTAAAATGTATCTTTTAATAATCACTCTCAATATGAACGGCCTAAATGCTCTCATAAAATGGCACAGGATTGCAGAATGGATAAAATGACAGGTCCCATCCACAGGCTATCTACAGGAGACAAATTTGGAACCTAAAGATACATCCAGACTAAAAGTGAAGGGATGGAGAAGCATCTTTCATGTCACAGACCTCAAAAGAAATCAGATAAATTAGATTTTAAACTAAAAACTCCAGTCAGAGATACAAAAGGACACTACATCATTCTTAAAGGGGCTATCCATCAAGATCTAACAATTGTAAATGTTTATGCCCCCAATATGGGAGCAGACAACCACATAAGCCAACTGTTAGTCATGTTGATATGAATACTTCAATAGTAGGGGATCTTAGCATGACACTCTCAGTAATAGACAGATTACCCAAGCAGGAAATCAATGAGGAAACAAAAGCTTTGAATGAAACATTGGACCAGATGAACTTCATATATACAGAATATTCCACCCTAGAACAACAGAATACACACTCTTCTCAAGCGCACATGGAACTTTCTACAGAATAGGCCAAATACTAGATCACAAATCAGGGTTCAAACAATACCAAAAGATTGAAATTATTCCCTGCATATTATCAGACCACAATGCTTTGAAACTGGAACTCAACCAAAAGAAAAAGTTTAACGTTTCTTTAAAATGTGGAAGCTAGAAACCATCCTGCTCAAGAATGTTTGGATCAACCAGGAAAATCAAAGAAGAACTTAAACAATTCATGGAAACCAATGAGAATGAAGACACATCTATACAAAACGTCTGGGATACAAGAAAGTTGGTGCTAAGGGGGAAATACATAGCCACCCAAGCCTCACTCAAACAAACTGAAAAACCCCGAATACAACAGCTCTCTTTACACCTTAAGGAACTGGAAAATCAACAACAAATTAAGCCAGCCCTACACACAAGAAAGGATATAACTGATATTAGAACAGAGATCAATGAGTTAGAAACTAGAGATACAGTAGAACAAATCAAAGCAACTAGAAGCTAGGTCTGTGAAGATCAAAAAACCACTGGCCAAACGAATCCAAAAGAAAAGAGAGAGGACCTAAATCAATAAAATCATGAATGAAAGGGGAGAGATCACGACGAACACCAAGGAACTAGGAACAATCATCAGAAATTATTTTCAACAGCTATAGGCCAATAAGTTAAGAAACCTAGAAGAAACAGACACATTCCTGGAAACCTACAACCATCCAAGACTGAATCAGGAAGAAATTGATAACCTGAATAGACCAATATCTGGGAACGAGATTGAAGCAGTGAACAAAAACCTCCCAAAAAACAAGAGCCCAGGACCTGATGAATTCCCTGGAGAATTCTATCAAACATTCAAAGAAGACATAATACCTATTTTCCTGAGCTATTTAAGAAATAAGAAACAGAAGGAAAACGTCCAGACTCTTTCTATGAAACCAGCATTACACTGATCCCCAAACCAGGCAAAGACCCCATCAAAAAGGAGAATTTCAGACCAATATCCCTGATGAATATGGATATCAAGATTCTCAACAGTACATTAAAAGGACTATTCACCACGACAAGGTGGGATTCATTCTTGGGATGCAAGTGTGATTCAACTTTCCCAGTCAATCAATATGATAGAACAAATCAATAAGAGAAGAGAGAAGAACCACATGGTCCTCTCAATTGATGCAGAAAAAGCATTTGACAAGATACAGCATCCATTCCTGATTAAAACACTTCAAAGTATAGGGGTAGAAGGAACATTCCTCAACTTCATAAAATCTATCTATGAAAAACCCACAGCAAATATCATTCTCAATGGGAAAAGCTGACAGCCTTCCCTTTGAGATCAGGAACACGACAAGGATGTCCACTCTCGCCACTGTTGTTCAACATAGCACTAGAAGTCCTAGCAACAGCAATCAGACAAACAAAAAGAAATAAAAGGTAATCAAATTGGCAAAGAAGAAGTCAAACACTCTCTCTTCGCAGATGACATGATACTTTATATGGAAAACCCAAAAGACTCCACCCCCAAACTACTAGAACTCATACAGCAATTCAGTGATGTGACAGGATACAAAATCAGTTGCTTTCTTATACACAAACAATGAAAATATAGAAAGGGAAATTAGAGGATCAATTCCATTTACTATAGCACCAAGAACCATAAGATACCTGGGAATAAACCTAACCAGAGAGGTAAAGGATCTGTACTCAAGGAACTACAGAACACTCATGAAAGAAATTGAAGAAGACACAACAAGATGGAAAAGCATTCCATGCTCACGGATCGGAAGAATAAACATTGTTAAAATGTCTATAAAGCCTAGAGCAATCTACACTTTCAATGCCATCCCAATCAAAATTCCACCAGTATTTTTCAAAGAGCTGGAACAAACAATCCTAAAATTTGTATGGAACCAGAAGAGACACCCAATTGCTAAGTAAATGTTGAAAAAGAAAAACAATACTGGAGTATCATGTTGCCTGATTTCAAGCTTTACAGCAAAGCTGTGATCACCAAGAAAGCATGGTACTGGCACAAAAAACAGACACATAGACCAGTGGAAAAGAGTAGGGACCCCAGATATGGACCCTCAACTCAGTGGTCAAATAATCTTCAACAAAGCAGGAAAAAATATCCAGTAGAAAAAAGACAGTCTCTTCAATAAATGGTGCTGGGAAGATTGGACAGCTATGTGTAGGAGAATTAAATTTGACCATTCTCTTACACCATATACAATGATAAACTCAAAATGGATGAAAGACCTCAGCATGAGGCAGGAATCTATAAAAATCCTAGAGGAGAACATAGGCAGTAACGTCTTCAACATCAGCCACAGCAACTTCTTTCAAGACATGTCTCCAAAGGCAAAGGAAACAAAAATGAAAATGAACTTTTGGGACTTCATCAAGATCAAAAGCTTCTGCACAGCAAAGGAAACAGTCAACAAAACAAAGAGGCAACCCACGGAATGGGAAAAGATATTCTCAGGTGAGACTACAAAGGGCTGATATCCAAGATCTATGAAGAACTCCTCAAACTCAACACACACAAACAGATAACTACATCAGGAAATGGGCAGAAGACATGAACAGACACTGCTCCAAAGAAGACATACGGATGGCTAAAAGACACATGAAAAAATGTTCATCATCATTAGCCATCAGAGAAATTGAAATCAAAACCACACCGAGATACCAACTTACACCAGTTAGAATGGCCAGAATTAACAAGACAATAAACAACAAGTGTTGGAGAGGATGTGGAGGAAGGGGAACTCTCTTACACTGTTGGTGGGAATGCAAGTCGGTGCATCCACTTTGAAAACAGTGTGTAGATTCCTTAAAAAATTAGAAATAGAGCTACCAACGATACAGATGCAGTGAAAAGAAGAGTCATCTGTACCCCAGTGTTCATAGCAGCAATGGCCACAATCACCAAACTGTGGAAAGAGGCAAGATGCCCTTCCACAGATGAATGGATAAAGACGTTACGCTCCATATATACAATGGAATATTATGCCTCCATCAGAAAGGATAAATACCCAACTTTTGTATCAACATGGACGGCACTGGAGATTTTGCTGAGTGAAATAAGTCAAGCAGAGAAAGTCAATTCTCATATGGTTTCACTTACTTGTGGAGCATAAAGAATAACACGGAGGACATTGGAAGTTGGAGAGGAGAAGTGAATTTGGGCAAATCAGAGGGGAGACGAACCATGAGAGACTGTAGAGCCAAGAAACAAACTGAGGTTTTTGAGAGGAGGGAGGGTAGGGTTTGGGTGAGCCTGGTGGTGGATATTAAGGAGGGCACATATTGCCTGAAGCACTGGGTGTGGTGCATAAACAATGAATCTTGGAACACTGAAAAAAAAATTAATTAAAAAAAAAAGAAAATGAACAAAATAGTCTGAATGCAGAGAAAACTAAGGTAACCGTTTTGGTAAGATCTGTAAATGAAACCACTCATTTCCTTTTTCACAAAGACATAATTAGATTCTTACCCTTTTCAATATAAAATTATTTTCATTGAGTAAATTAAAATGGATGTATTATTGGTAAATATTTTTGAAAGATTTCACTTGTTTTGAACATGTGTTCATAGAAAAACTGTCTAGCCTTATAATATTATTTGAAATATTTCTAACACATATGTTAGCCTCCCAAGTCAGAGACAGTGGATTCTTAGCTATCTGTGGCCACATTGCCCTACAGTTGCCTCTTTGTTTTTTTGAGGGTGTGAATACATAAGCCATAGGCAAAATTCCTTTTTGTCATATTTTTTATATCTGTCAAACTTTATGACCTCTTCCTACCCCTTTTCCTTTCCCTTCCACTTTCTTACCTGAGTGCAACTTCTGGATGCTTCCTACAATCTTAAATTCCTCCAGTTCAATGGTCTGACTTTTGGAGTGGAATGGCCTCACACTCATGCTTCCAGATATACTTCCTTCCTTAATCTACACACCCTTCCCCAAATCTTTTCTGTACAAAATCTCTTCAGGATCTGTTTTTTTGCCCTTATGTTTCCTCACAACAAAATCCCTTAGTTCACTTAAAATATCAAACAGTTCACCCACTCAAGGCTTTGAATTGAAGAGACAAATAAATACATGGAGGTTAAACAACATGATCCACCATCATCTTTATGGAGAGGCTAGTGTTCTCCTTCACCCTGAGAGGGGCAGCAAGGAGCAGAGGAAAGAAAGTAATTAGATACTGACCTTTGCTTGATGCTTCTAGGCTGCCCCACAGAGCTCCAGGACTGACTTTAAAATGCATTGGTCATAAGAACTAATAATGTGACTTCTTGAGAATATCCAAGAGAAATCTGATCACTCCAAGATAATAGTAGAGAAAGATTGATCTACTCTGTTATGTTGGAGAATATATGTTTTGTCTTTTCCTTCTAAGCCTGAAGTGGAGATCAAGTTTTGTGGAGTGTTTTTTTTTTTCCCCTTCTTTTCTAAATCAAGTTGTTTGATACAGATAATAGTCTTACCTGGCATTTCATTAACATGATTTGTTCATTTATTCTGTGTTTTTAAGATAGAATAATGTAATATTTGATACAAAATATATGGAACATATGGAAACTATGAAACATATGGTAGAGTATAAACTCATTCTGAAACATGCCATTCCCACTAACTGGCACTTCCTCACTTATGGGCTTTAAGTAAGCACTATCTCAATTTTTATTTTCATCATTTTCTTACCTTAAAAAGTAATATTTTTATATTTGTCTACATTTCTTTTTTTTTTAGATTTTATTTATTTGAGAGAAAGAGAGGGAGAGAAAGAGCATGAGCAGGGGAGAGGCAGAGGTAAGGGCTGAAGCAGACTCCCTGCTGAGCAGGGAGCCTGTAGGACTCCATTTCAGGACCCTGGGACCATGTCCTGAGCTGAAGGCAGACGCTTAACTGACTGAGCCATCCAGACATCCCTTTGTCTACATTTCAAAACAATATATTGTTTAACATTTTTGAGCTTCACAATTGAATCTTTTAATTTTAAGTGCTGTGGGACTTTCCTTTTACACTGAACATGAGATTTTCATAAGTCTTTCATGTCATTGTGTACGATTCACTCATTTTCAACTGCTATTAATATAATCCCTTGTGTAAGTAGAAAAAAATCAATTTTTCTATTACCTATCATTGGACATTTTGGTGTTTCTAGTTTTGTTGTTGTTGTTGTTGTTACTATGAACAGTGCTGCTGTGAACATTTTGTACACATCTCATGATACACGTGTTTTAATGTTTTCTAGAGTGGATAGCTACAAGTGGTCATTCAGTAAATGTTAGATTTTATAAGATGATGCTACACTTTTCTCCACTTTTCTCTCTGTGCCATTTTATACTTCCACTGGCAGTCTATAAGAATTACCTGTGGTTCGCTTTCTTACAACATTTTATATTATCAGATTTCTTAATTCTTGCCAATTTTTGGCCTCTTATATGCCCTTAATTTACATTTCTGTGATTACTGATATTGAAGGTGATATCATATGTGTTTCCTCTTCTGTGAAACATGTGTTTGAGTCTTTTAGCTATATTTCAATTGGGTTGTTTGTTCTTATCTTGTTTGATTTTTAGAATTTCTTCATATATTCTGGATATGAATCTTTTTTCAGTTATGTATGTTACAAATAATTTCTTCTAGTTTAGGAACTGCATTTTCGCTATTAAAGTGATGTCATCTGATTAAAAGAAGTATTTGATTTTAGCACTCATGTTTTCTTTTATGGTTATAGTTGAAACTTTTTTGGAGAACTGCAATTGCATATTTATGTCTTTGGTCTATCTGTTATTGATTTTTGTGTATGGTGTGAGGTAGGGGCCTTTTTTTTTTTTACTCATAATTTACTCATGCCCTTGTACCATTTATTGATTAGTTCCCAATTTTCCCCCTGATTTACAATACCACCTCCTCTAATTACCAAAATTCCACAAATGCACAGTAATCTTTCATGTTTTCTTTTCTATTATTTTTTTCAGTTTTTGAATCTCTGTTCTAATTAAAGTTTATATTTATATTCAATATCTGGTGTGTCAAGTTTTCCACAGTTTTCTTTTTCTTCAGGAGTATTTTATCTTTTCTCACTCCTTTGTTCTTCAAAATAAATTTAAGAATTAGCTCATAAATTCCATGAGAGCACTACTGGGCTTTTGTTTGGAATTGTTTAGAATCTATATATCAAATCAATTCTTTCTTTAGTTTTGCATTCATTCATTTATTTAAGAAACAGTCACTGAGCCACTATTGTAGGTCCTGGGCATAAGAAGAGTGAAGGAACATAATTTTTGAACTCCACAAACTTGCAGTCCAGTAGGGAGATAGACATCCAGACACAACTACAATATAGCAATAGTAGAAAATTCTTACGGGCTTTATCGCATCAGGCATTTTTTCAAGCAATTTACATACATTTACTTATTTAATCCATGAAAAATCACATGAAGTAGATACAATAGAGGAAACTGAGGCACAAATGTAGAAATAGCCCAAATATTCAATCACAAGAGAATGGATAAAATATTTTTTAAATATTGACACAATGAACTATTTGTTATACATCAGTTGAAAGTGAATGAAGTACACATAAGAACATGGAAATATAATGAATTCTGTTGTCAACAAATGAGAAGTGGGAACAGATTGCACTGCAATTTAAAAAAGGATTAGATGATTGATTAGATGTTGAAGTGAAGTATGTTAGAAGATCCTAGCTTGTTGCCCCAATAAGCAGATGTAAGAAAACCATAACCCTCAGCCCAAATCTGGTCTGCTGCCTATTCTTGTAAATAAAGTTTTATTGGAACAGAGCCATGGCTGCTCATTTATGTATCATGGATGGCTGCTTTTGCACTATAGCAAGTGGAGTTGAGTAGCTCTGACAGAGAACATCTGGTCTGCAGAGCCTAAAATATTTACTATGCAACTCTGTAGGAGTTTGCCAAACCCTTAATCTGGTTTAGTTAACTGGGTGAATGAAATGTACTGAGTTTGGAAATCCACAAGACAAGTAGTTTACCTTGGGAGAAGTTGAATTTGAGGTATTGATGTGAATCCAGAAAAATATTTGACTCTTGATTCTTGTGTGAGTATTTCAACCCCTGTTCCTTAGGCACATTCACATTCTGATACTTGGGTAGGCCATTTGATGTCAACCCCAACATTTTACTCTGACCATAATTCCCTTTTATATTTAGAGCACCTGGGATTTTTCCTTTTTTCACTTTTGAGTTTGGCTATGTATTAAAATTTTCTAAAAGATCAAATCTAACATTTCTTTGGTTTTGAGTAAGTTGGAGAAATCTTCATCTGTCATAGTGATTAGAAGTTCTAAATACTTCTAATTAGTCTGTTTCTGTTTCTAATACAGATTCTTGATAAAATTAAATGAGACATTTCTTTGGGCATGTACTTCTTGTGTTCTACCTTGAAACAAGGTCTGAGCTTAATAATCTAGTAGAATAAGAAGTTTTTATGTTTCTCATATTATCCTGATATAATATGAATTCTGCCCACAGAGTTGAAAGAAACTGTGTCTAAGTGAAGATTAAATTTTCTGCTGACAGTATAAATCTGTAAAGAGCTTTGGAATATTGTTTTATAGTATATTCTAAAGCTGAACATACATATATACACTCTTGGGTAATATCCAAGAAAAATTAAATGCCTGTGTCCACCAAAATGTTCATAACAGACACAAAATGGAATCAGCCCTAATGTCCATCATAGGAAAGTGAATAAGCAAACTATGGTTTATTTATACAATGGAATACTATGCAGCAATAAGAGACAAATACTGAAATGTGTAACATTATAGAGAAGTCTCAAAACAATATTT
>RCUC01114643.1:0-15946 GCA_003697995.1 Taxidea taxus jeffersonii | reverse complement strand
GGGGGGGCTGGAATGTGTTGGTGATGGAGGGACCAGTAGACACAAGACAGCGTGATAAACATAACTTCATGACAGCAACGGGTAATGGCTGCTGAGGAAGCAAAGGGAAGGGTGCCACGGTCTGCCCGTGGTGTGGGGCTGGGTGGGGTGAGGTGAGAGAATGTTCGAGAAATGGCTAAGCTGTGCGAGGCTTTCTGAAGGAGTGGGCATTCTTCCTGGCAGACCTACCCTTGGTAGGAGGGGAAGTTGAGGAAGCCTCAGGCCGGGTGCTAACGTTAGCGAAGGCAGAGAGCTGTGAAATAGGGGGTGAGGCTGGATATGAGACTGGAGAGTGGCCAGGGCCACCCAGGCTTCATAAGCCTTGTCAGGGAGCCTCGTTCCAAAGGCACTGGAGGGTCCTGGAGGACTTTAAGAGAAGGTCCTGGTAAGATCCATGTCTGACAGGGATCTGGGGAAGTGGGTTGGGGCGAGCAGAAGAATATGGCTCATGGGGGGAGAATGTTGCTCCTCTATTTCCACCCAGCAGACTGGCGGGCATCCCAAAAGGATGTTTCTCTACCCTCCCTCTCAGGTCCGGGTTGGGCAGTAAAGGGTCCATCTTTGGGAAAGAATCCTCTCTCAGCACAGCTTTCACTGCCATGCAGGGACTCTACCTTCTCTCTCTCCCCCTGGGAAGGGATGGGTGGCCCCAGTATCTGCATCTCTCTCCTTCTAGAGAGTTCTGCCCTCCCAGAATCATTGCTATTTCCTAGAACAGTGACAGGAAAGAAGTCGGCAAAGAGCGGGATCAACTTTTCCCTCCAGGTGCTCTTTCTGCACCTCACTTGGGACTAGAACTCTCAGGTAGTGGACATTAATGATAAAAACCATATAGAGTCCCAAGCAAATGCCCCTCAGTTGGGCCCTTGGGCTGGCATCAAACTGAGCATTTGTCTTCTGGGAGCTGGTGCTGCCCTCACCACAGTCCCAGAAAGTAGGCATGATTACTGTCACCAATTCACAGATTTGAAAACCGAGGCTTAGAGCAGTTAATGTCTGTCTCAGATCACACAAGCAGGCAGACTTCAACCCCAGCCTGTCTGATTCAGGTCAGGGTCAGATTTCCTGGTCCCACTGCACAGCATTGGCTTCTATGAGCCTGGAGAGCCCTGCCCTGCTGGCTTACCTGTTTCCCTTTGACCACTAGCATTTTGGGATTGCCAGGGGAGTAGGACAGGGTGTGGGTGTGTCAGTGAAATCTCATACTTTATTTTTGTTTTTAAAGATTTAATGCACTTATTTGACAGAGAGAGAGATCACAAGTAGGCAGAGAGGCAGACAGAGAGAGGGGAAGCAGGCTTCCTGCTGAGCAGAGCCCTATGTGGGGCTCGATCCCAGGACCCTGAGATTATGACCTGAACCAAAGGCAGGCGCTTAACCTCCTGAGGCACCCAGACGCCCCTGAAATCTCATACTTTAGCTCTGCCCTTTCCAGCAAGCCTCTTCCTACAAAGTTTGGAAGCAAACTCTGTGGCTTTTCTTTGTGGCCTCTAGCATAGGTTGTACCCATTCATATTTGTTCTTGGAACAACCTGGACTCTGCCTCCAACTCTCAAGCCTTACTTTCTGTAAAGGTCTCCTGAAGCTCTGGTCCACCTTGCTCCCCAAATTCTCAGGGGGTTGACACTGAATTCACGGAGGTTCTACACTCTTGTCCTCACCATCTGCTGCTTTGCCTGGGTGTCTCTACAAAGGCAGAGCTAAGCTATGAGATTTCAGGGGCGCCTGGGTGGCTCAGTTGGTTAAATGTCTGCCTTCTGCTCAGGTCATGATCTCAGGGTCCTAGGGATCGAGCCCCGCATCAGGCTCTCTGCTCAGCGGGGAGCCTGCTTCCCCCCCCTCCCCCGCCTGCCTCTCTGCCTACTTGTGATCTCTCTCTCATCACAGTATGAGACTATAGACCCCTGATGGACACCACTACGGTTTCGTCTCCCTCTTTACGGCTTCCTATGTGTCTAGCACCTCCCTGGACCCAAGGAAGGATGGCATTCTAGATCCCTCAGAACCTAGTCTCAGGATACACAACCCTCTACCTCTCTCCTTCCACAGATCCACTCAGGAATTCCAAACTAGCAATCTTCGAACACAATTCAGCAGGCAGACAAGTTCCATCTGACAAGTTCCTTCTTTTTTTTTTTTAATTATTCATTATTTTAAGTAATCTCTGTACGCAATGCGGGGCTCAAATTCATAACCATGAGATCAAGAGTCTCACACTCCTCCAACTGAAACAGCCGGGCACCCCGGTTTGACGAGTTCTTATCTCACAGGGATTTCAAGAAGGTTAAAATTACGAGCCAATGCTGAAATTTCTGGAGATTGAAAATAAAAATTCGGATTTCCAGTTTCTCTTGAAAAAATCAGAAAGTCTGGCTCCCTTTGGTCCACATCTCCACTTACAACAGTACACTGCTGCCAAGTAGCAAACATTGCCTTTACAGGACATGCATGCTTCCGTTTGCCATGGTTCTGCCTGGCCCTGTTCAGGCACTTGTAAGACCTGCCTGATCCCTGAAGGTTTTCAGTCTTGTGATCCTTGTGCTGTGGCCATGGAAACAGATGGATGTTACAGTACAGGTCTTTGGAGTGTCTGCCTTCCTTGGACCTACCCTGAGTGCCTCCTTCTATTCTCACGGGCCATCTCTAATAGCATTTTTATTATTGCCCCATGTACAGAAGCCATAGACCCAGGCTGGAGATGAAAAGGGAAGTTCAAAATGGTCCAGGGTCTTTGGGCTTCTCTGAATGACCACTCCTAAGAGCATGGCTTAATGTCTTGCAAATAGTAGGTGCCTAATAATGTTTGATGAACTGAACAGTAAGTGATCAGTAAGTAGTAACTAAATGAATACACTGATGGAGAAGGGAAGACCATTCCAAGGAGCACAATTTCTGAGATATTCTGGGTGTGGGATGTTGCTTGAAACCTCGGCTTCCTGGGGGTCACTGCTCTCATGACGCCTGTCTGTCTGCTGATATCAAATGGGATTATTTTAAGGGAGATCCCTCCCTTGGGGAACCCCACGGGCTGTAGACTAGAAGTGTGTAGGGGTGGTGCACCCACTGTGGTTCCTTTAATCCAGACCTGCAGACGGCTGGGATGAGGAGGAAACTCGTGTCTGGAATGAGCTGGGTCCCCAGAGCCTCCAAAGCCAGGGGTCTTAAACAGAACGCAGGGGCAGCCACTCAACACCTGTTTTTTTAATCCTCAACAACGCTATTAGGAAAATATTCTCAAATTTACAAATGAATGAGGAAACTGAGACCTGGAGCATCTAAGTAACTTCTCAAGATCACACAGATTTGGAATGACTCCAAACCTCTGCCTTTTTAAGTACAGCAGTTAGCATAAAGGTTAAACAGAGGTCTAACCCTTGGTAGGTTTAAAACCTTTACTCTTTCTACATTTCACCGAGCCTAGTGTTTAAGAATAAAACTCTTTAGCCAGGCTTCCTGAGTAGAAGTCCTCTACAGCTTCCTAAAACATGCGAAGTCCTTGCAACAGTGCCCAAACCATAGCAACTGTCCCCAGAGCATTAGCAATTATGAACCTACTTCATCATGCTTCCGTCGGGCCATTCCTGATGCCTGCCCTGTTACTGTATTCGAATCTGGTCCTGCAACCCTGTTTGCCCCTTGTCTCCCAGATGGAGTCTCTACTATGTTGTGCCCATGCTGTATTCTGTTCACCCAGCTGCAGCATGTCCCATTCTGGCTTCAGCCAGGCTGAATGTCTTCCTTTGCTGGGTCTAAAGGAGGGACCAGCCTCTTTCCCCAGGGCTTATCCACTACACCATCCTAACACCAGGACTGTCTCTGTGACCCAGCCAGCCTCCTCTGCATTTGGAAAGATCTCCCCTGGCCTCCCTAATCCCATTCTCCAAGGTGTGGGTGACTCCATCTCCTCTAGGCTCCCAGCCACAGCCACTGACCTCTCTAGTCTTCCAAAACCAAGAGCAGAGGGAGAGCCAGCTGTGGCCAGGACAACTCCTCCCCAACCCCCCAGCAGAGACATTCCCTGGAGAGGTCCCCAAACTATAGTCTGGGCCACAAGTACTGTGTATCAACCACATAGAGCTCTACTCAAGCTCAGCACCATTCAGGTACCAGTGGGACCTAAAAGGTGATATCAATCACATGGCTTCTGACTTTGGAAAGCTTCCACTTGACCGGACAGAGGACCCTATGAAACTAAAGAACCTGGCCAAGAGTCTATGACTCAAGCATGGGTCAAGGGTTAGATGATAAATGGCTGGGCAGGTGACACCAAGACTTAGGCACGAGATCTGACAAATATTGCTCCTAATTCATGAATATTGCTGTATTTAAAAAATCTCATAAGGGATTTATGAAATTCACACCTAGCTATTTGGGCAACTCTGCTCTATTCAGACGCATACAGGGAAGTCAGAAACTGCCCTTTTCATCGGTTTCTCTTTGTTGAATCGAGTTCTGTGGCCATAGATAACATTCCTAGAGAGACTTTGTGCGCCAGGTGCTGTGCTAAATTCTTTTTTTTTTTTTAAACACAGTTTTATTACTTTTAACTGGTCTTTTTTTTTTTTTTAAGATTTTATTTATTTATTTGACAGATAGATGGCAAGTAGGCAGAGAGGCAGGCAGGGAGAGAGAGGGGGAAGCAGGCTTCCTGCTGAGCAGAGAGCCCGAAGTGGGGCTCCATCCCAGGACCCTGGGATCGTGACTTGAGCTGAAGGCAGAGGCTTTAACCCACTGAGCCACCCAGGCGTCCCTGTGCTAAATTCTTTATATGCTCTCATTTAATCCTCAACCTGTCTTATGAAACAGGTTCCATTGTTGTTCCCATTTTACTGATGAGAAAATGGAGGCACAGAGAAGTTCAAAAACTTGTCCAGAATCACACAGTTAATAAGTAGCAGAGCCAGGCTTCAGATTCCAGCCTTGTCACTTCTAATTGTTTCTCTATCACTCGTTCCTAAATGAGCTTCCCCAAACAATTCTCTATTACGTTTTCCAAACGTCTGTTGGCAACTCATTTGGATTTTACACATGAAGTTGCTGTGAGTAACGTTCATCTCAGTATTAGATTGAGGGCAAAATGTTGCAGGCATATTGTCATATTTCTTTATAAAAAGAATATTCCTTTTGCAAAGCTTCATCAAAAGTACCCTTTCCCTGCCCTCTGCACTCATTTTGACACCGAAATAACAATGTGGTCTTTCAGGAACATCAGATATGCTACAACCAACTTTCAGCTACATGCTAACTCAGTGCTCTCCCAGTGCTTTGATTTTGGGGTAAACGCACCACCTCCCACCCAGTTTCCAAAGTCAAGAATATTCCAGTCTTCCTTGGTGCCTCCCTTGCCAGCCACCACCCATAGCTAATCCATCACCACAACCTGACTGTCATTCAACCACCCCCTTCCTCCCCACCCCAGGAACCATAGCTCAGTCATGCACCTCATCCCACCCCCCATGTCTGTTTTCTACACAACAACCAGAGGAGTTTTCCAGAACAGAACTGCATCATATCATTCTACTGGAGCCCTTCTGAGGCTCCTGCTGGCTGTTGGGATAAAGACCCAAACCTGGAACCCAGGATGACCAGAGGATGCCCCAGCAGGGAGGCTCTCTGATCCCAACCCCTCTCCCCCAAATCACACTCCTGGACCAGAGATGCCCCCTCTCTCCCAAGCCTGGCTGAGCAAGTCAGTGGTTCCTTGCTGAGGCCTGTCTCCCCGGCGAGGCGAGGGGGAGGACCACATCTGCTTTGGGTCCCACTGTTTCCCACAGCCTGGCCAGGTAACTGCACACGGTGGATTCTCAGTAACAATTACTGAATGGTGAATGGATAAATGATAGGCAGAGGATTGAAGCTTCAGCTGCTTTGCCAAGTGGCCGTGGTGCTGGACTTCTCTATCAACTTAGCAGACTATGTCCTGTAGGCACACTGTGTGCTGGGCCCTGCCTGCTGCCCCAAGACTCCTCCCAGCCCAGTTTGCCTGGTTTCAGGACCAATTATGATGTCACCTTGGCCTGTGAGTCTCCACTGTTGGGGGAGGTTTGTGATTTGTGTATATTCTTACTATAAAATTTACTGACTTGATTAATTCAGTGACAGGATTATAATAGTTACTGTTCTGATTGGGCAGACTCTGAAACACAAGGCATAAAGTCCCGGTTCTGGCTTTGGCAGTCCAGATGGCTTCTCCAAGAAGTGAGGGTCTGTGGCCCCAGAACCCTGTTCTTTCAGTTGCTACTGAGAAGAATAGGAGAATTTAGTTCAAGCCAAAGCTTTGGGATTTCCCCTGCCCTCTTCTATACCTCCCCCTGCAAGTCTGCCCTTTAGGTTTCAGTTAAAACTGATCTCATTTAGATAAGCTCAGTGGAGGGTGACAGGAAAAGAGGGGGTTCTCTCCTGCAGCCCCCAGGGCAGGCATTCATTATTCGAGTATTCATTTGATGGGCACCTCTACTTAGCCAGGTTTCATGCAGGGGATAGAGCCCAGAGCCAGGGACAGTGCCAGTGTTTGGGTGAGCAGTGCTCAGTGCTGGGGCTTAAAGAATAGAAAACATTAAAAGTGGTTGGAGTGATGGAAACGATCGGGCTTATGTCTACTTCCTCAACTGAATTGTAAACTCCTCTGGCTCCACAATTCTTACACCCCTGGCACACAGTGGTCACTCAGTAAAGGCAGGTTATTCTTAACTCAACTGGGGATTGAGGGGTGAAGAGGCAGGTCACTCAAGTAGGCTGAGCCTGGGGTGTACTGGCTGGGGGCCAGGCAGGAGGCTGGAGGGCAGAAGGTCCATCTGTTGACTGAGGGCTGGGTGGTGGGCCCCAGGTAACCTGCAGACTCTGAGGAGCAGAGAGATGAAGTTTCCAGGAGGCAGCATGGAAATGAATTGGGTGATTGTTCCTGGTGAGAGGAGCAGGCTGGGGGTGGAGTGGGGTAGGGTGGGTGGCAGGAAAGAGCTTATCAGGGGACCTTGTGGGGAAGCCTAAGATGCTTGAGTCCACAGGAGTGGCCCCTTGGGGCTTCCAGCCTTGGAGCAGAGGGGACATAGAAGTTTGAGGAATGCAGAATATGGGACAGGAAGGGTACCTGTTAGTGAGGAAGGGGCCCCAGAGCTAACACTGAGAAGCCAGTGTGTCCCTGTCTTACCCTTCCTCGTGGAGGGCTAACAGCCTCACTTACAGATTGTCTTGTTGCCCTACTGACAACAGGCTCCACACTCCAGAGGCTCTTGCCCGCCTACCCCCCACCCCACACACACCATGGGTCACTCCAGGGCTCAGGAGTCCTGGACAAGAAGCTCCAGCCCATTGGAGGTGTGGGTGATCAGGTGGAGACAGCAGAAAAACTGCAGCCCGAAGCTCTCCAACAGGCTCCCAGGGGTCAGGGAATGGGGCACAGGGGTGTGTATGTGTCAGGGTTCCAAGCACCCAGAGGCTCGCACAGAAGGAGAAGACTAAGGAAGGTCTTTTCAAGGAGACTTCACCTTCCTTCACTCTGGAGCCAGGCAGCCTCCCCGGGAGCTGGTGTACCCCGGGAGATGGAGAATCCAAAGGGCCATCTATTTCCCATCCCCTCCTTCTCAGCTTTGCAGGACTGCAGAGTATACTCTGCCCAGGTGTACCTGGGAGGTGGGAGCAGGGAGATGATGGGGATTGGGGAGAGGGGCTGGATCTGAGTAGCTGGGTGGGGATTCTTTAGTCTGAACCGTCCTCAGCTCTGGTGGTCTCAGCCTAGGGAGCAGTTCCCTGCTCCCTGATGCAAATGTGGTTACAGAAAATTCACATACCTTCAGCCTTAATTGGCAATCTTGCAGTGGCCCCAACCTCCCCCACTCTGGGCCAACGGTGGGGAATCTGGACAACAGGGAAGGACTTGGCAGGCTGAAGGAGAAGGACAGCAAGTCTCACCTCCATCAGCCTGTTCTCCTTTCAGATTCTTCCTTCCCCTATTTTATTTCATTTATTTATTTTTCTTTAAGATTTTAATTTTAAAGTAAGCTCTACACCCAACGTGAGGCTTGAACACACAATCCCGAGATCAAGAGTCCCATGCTCTACGGACTGAGCCAGACAGGCGCCTCTGTTCTAAATCTTAATTCATCCCACAATAAATTTAATTAAACACTTTTTACTTCCACGAGTAAAGGGACTACTGCATAGCCAACCCTGCCCAGCCTGGCAGCATCAGATGGGGCTCCAGTAAGGCTTAAGACTCTGCTAGCCCATTCCCATAAACAGAGCAAGCACCTGGGGCTCCCAGGTGGTCCCGAAAGCTAGCTCTATTTGCCGAACCTGCCTGTCAGGGAGCCCAGGCCCATGTGCCTCCACAGGGACTCTGCAGGCGGCCCCCAGTGCTGGGGCTTATCTCCTGAGGGCAGCTGCAAGCTGACAGTCCTTGCCTCTATTCCTGTGGCGTGTCTAACAGCCCGTCTCTCGGTGCGTGTGATGGTGTGCACGGCTCCGCTGCATGCGCGCATGCGTGGTTGGCCCCAGAAGGGCACGAGGGCACAGGTGTATTTGGATGGAGCGGTGTCCATCCCTGCGGTTCCAGGCACAGCCCTGGTCTTCCTTCTTTCTTCCCTCCCTCTGCAGCTGGTGATGGCAGCCCTCTGTACTCCCTCCACTGATCCACTGCCCTCTTTGTCGGAGGGAAGAGACTGCCTGTGCCATAGGGCCCGAGATACTCCTGGGCCTGGAATACTGTTCCTCTCTTCCAGAAAACTCCCGTTTGCCTGTCTGGCCCTCACTCTCCCATGTCTTTTGGGGCGAAGCTGTGTCAGATGGCTTGGCAGAGTAAGTGGAAACGTAACTGCCTCTGAGGCTGATCTGTGCTAACCCAGTGATGTCTCCCATGCCCTGGCTGGTGCTCGGCTCAGAGCTTGTCTTTAAAGGTTTGTTGACCACGTGGTTTATGGGCCTGGGCAGGTAAGCAGGGATGGACACTTTTTCACCAGCTTCTTCCCCTTGTTGAAAATAAGCTCATATAGTTGGCTGGCCCTGGGACTGGACATGCCACCAATCTAAAAAATAAAGGCACACAATGACTTTGGAAAACAGTTGGAATTACCTAGTAAAGTTGACCACATGCATACCTGACAAGAGAGAAATGCCATTCCTGGGAACACACCTAAAAGGACTCCTGCACACAGAAACCAGAAGATGCAGACAGAATGCCCCAAAATGGAAACAGCCCAAACGTCCATCAACATTAGCACAGATAATTAACTTGTAGTATTTTCACACAATGGAATGCTATACAAGAAAAAAAAAAAAAAACTGGACCAAATTACAGCTCCACCCCTTAACATGAATAATCTTTAAAAAACCATACAATAAGCCAAAGAAGCAAGATACAGAATATATCTAGAATGAATCTAATTGCAGAAAGTAAAAAAAGAAAAAGAAAACAGAAAACAGAAAAAAAACCAGGCAATCCAAACAATATTGTTTAGGGATATACACAGAGGTAGGAAACCATAAAAAAAAAAGGGGGTGGGGTGGGGAGAAGATTGTCATAAAATCGAGATGGTGGCTGGCATGCAGGCTTCTAAGGTACTTGGATTACTAACCTGGGGGCTGGGTACACAGGCGTTTATTATTGTTTATACTGCATTTATGCATGTTACATACTCTTCTGTATATATCATACATTTTACACAAGAAAACAAAAAGGATGGTATGTGCTCAACTTTGCTGCTTTTCTCCATCCAATCCCCATTCCTGTCCTCTGCTGCCAGAGGTGGGGCTAGGGTCCCCCATCCACAGTTCTCCTCTGTTTTTGAGTGGGTCAGAGGAATACGGGGGTGAGGGCCTCCCCTCTGCAGCTGGGCCCTGGCTACTCCAGGGTGAGGAGGCGTAGGGATAGCGGGGCCAGGCGAGGCCGGCTGGCTCCGCTCTTTCTGCCAACTCTGGGGATTAGGCCAAGGCTCTGGCCCACCTGTTGTTTCACTCATTCAGTATACACAGAGCCATGGAGGGGTTGCTGTGAGCACTAGGTGCTGTGGGGAGGGTTCCAATAAGCAAGAAATGGTCTTTGACGTCAAAGATCTTACAATATACTCAGAGGGAATCATATACACAAATAATACAGTACCAGAAAAATGTGAGCGAAGCGTTACAGTACTATTTACCTACTCTTTCAATAAACATTTGTTGAGCACCTGTTACGTGCCAAGAACCGTGCTGGATGGTGAGTATACAAGGGCCATCGAATCACAATCCCAGCCCTTAAGTTCTTAGCCTAATTCAGAGGAAACACACATACAAGATAAATGTAACAGTGGAGCAAGCCCACTGAGGCAGACAGGCCCAGGGAGAAGCAGAAGGCCACTCTCCCCACCCCCGCCCGCTTAGGATAGGGAGATAGAGTGGGGAAGGCTGGAGTAGGGAGGTCTTCCTAAACATTCAGACCCTGAATTGAGACTTTCAGGAGGAGGAAAACAAGAGCTAGGTGAAGGGCGGGAAGGCCATCTTTTGCAGAGGGGCCAGCTGGGCAAAGCTCAGGAGTAAGGAAGAATACCTGAGGACTATTTGCTACCAAAACACAAGTACTCAGCAGAGATGGGGAGAGTAGCAGCTGGAGGGGACAGCTGAGGGGGATCAGAGTCATATTTGCCTTGTAAAACCTTGGATTTTATCGGTGCTGAGATCCACTGAAAGATTTAGGGGGAGCTGGATAGTTAACTCCAGCTGGGAATAGAGGAAGGGTTGAGGGACACGGATTGGAGGAAGGCAGACAAGTTGTCAGGTTGTTGTGGATCCAAAAAATATTTAGATAGGCCAGTTTAGATAGGCTAGATGGGTGGTGGGTGTGGGAGACACCAGCCTCCTGCCCAGCCACCAGGTGGAGCAGGGCTCCAAGCCAGAACTAGTGTGGTTCTGGGCTCCCGGTAGGAAGGAGCACTAAGTGTGGGCAGGAGGCATGCGCACAGGATTCTGCAGCATTTGGTCCCAGGGTTCCCAAAGGCTGGCCTGTGGGACAGGACCAGACTGAGGAAGCAAGGAAAATACGGGCATGTAATGAGCTGCTTTTAAGTGCAGTGTAGGCACAGTGAAGAACTCTCCTTGGAAGTGTTTGCAAGCCAGTCAGTAAAGAAGCACATCACTTAGAGGCATCAAGTACATTACCAAAAGAAATCGCTTAAACATTCAAGGATGGTTTTGTCCTGGGGAGGAGGGACTGGGGATAGGGGTGCTTTTTAAAAAAACATTAACATGTTAAACTATCATATTTTAAAACTCACGGACATAAAACACACCAAAATTTTAAAAATAAAAATTTTTTAATTTTTAAGTTCCCCCGCTCCCCTCACGTTCTCATTAGGCAAAACAAAAGAAACAACAGACCCTGAGCCCTGTGCATCCTGAAATCAGAGACTGGGAGCCTAGTCCAGAGCACGGAGCTTAAGGCGGGAGAGCGGGGACTCTGCGCGTCTGCAACCCCGCGGGCGGCCGGCAGAGGTCAAGCGAGTTCCACGCAGGCCCTGAGGAACCGCGCCCGAGTTCGGAGAACCAGCTGCGCTCCGCGGGGCGCGGTCCCTCGGCGGCTGAGCGGGATACAGGGGGGACTCGCGGCCCGCCCTAACCCAGGGGTCACGACTAACGGTCACCTGGGATCAGGGTCCCGGCTCTGCCGGGCGGACATAGGCTGGGCGCCAGCTACCAAGTTAAAAAAGAGGATTCCCCCCGCCCAATCCCGCGCCGCGCGGACACTAGCTCTGGCTCCACCTCGCGTCTGGGCGCCTGGTTCCCTGCCGAGTTCCATGCCCCTGGGCTGCTCACCTAATGTGTCTCCTAGAAGGCCGCCCTAGCACATTGTCTCCCATGGGGTTGTGAAGACCAGGGAGCTACTCTTACCAAATCCAGACTTGCCAGTGCCACCTAAGCAAGGCTGTTTTTACTAGGAATTAGGATTCAAGCCTCTGGGGAAGTGTCTTCTAGGTCCCAGGTCAGTTACTCTAAATGGTTGTCCTACCTCAGAACTGTTCTTGGAGACACTAGGTCTGAGTTTGGTCAAGGAATCTGCATTTTACAGACCACACCTGGAGAACCCGTCTCAGCTTCTGTTGCCATCCCCCAGGGAAAACAATGAATGAGATGGTAGTCAACAGCGGGTCTGGGCTGATAGTGTGACCTGCCTAAAATTGGAGTGGGTGGAATTAGAAGCAGCCCCAGGACTGACTAGTGCTGGGAGCTGGTGCTATAGTTACCAAACGCATGGAAACCAAAAACCCCAAAACAACCAAAATGAAGGGTCCCTTGCTCTTCCATTCATGACTCAGGCTATACTCTTTATGTTCAGCTTTACTTTACAATATGACTTTTCTATTTCATATATAGCATCAGGAAAACAGTCACATTCTCCCCAAGTTGGTGGCAGGGCTCCGTAATGCACACGGACTGGAGGTAACATTCCATCCTGTCACATTCCGAACATCTCCAGGCTGCATGTGAGCAAGACCACTATTTTAGCCACATTCATCTCCGCATAGCAGGGGGCAGGCTGGGGGAGAGTAAAGGGACAGTGCCACAAGCCCTGGGTTTCCCCCTCAGGATAGAACTGGGGTAAGATTGGTAAGGACCTAATTGCACCTGTCTCAGACATCAGGCTAGAACAGCGCTTGGCCACAGGCCAGGACCAAAAGTCAGAAACACACCCCTGGGCCGAGAGCCAAGCAAACCAGTTCTTGGGGAATTTAGATACAGTGGAACAACCCAAACCCATTCCACTGTACTGTGTAGTGGGGCTGCAGGCTGGCATTCTCATTTCCATTGATTTGCATTCTAGCTCCAGTTCTGACCTTGGGAAAACCAAACTGTCTTAATCTTTAAAGATCTGATTTATTTGAGTGTGTGTGTGAGAAGGTGGATGAGCAGAGGGGAAGGGAGGAGGTGGGGAAAGATTCCTGAGCATATTTGTGCTGAGCATGGAGCCTGATGTGGGGCTCAATCACATGACCCTGAGATCATGACCTGAGCCAAAACCAAGAATCAGAAGCTTAACCAACTGAACCACCCAGGCACCCATCTTAGTCTTCTAAAACCACGGGGATGGTGTCCAGAAATGTATAAGCTTCCTTCTAGCTCTAAGACTCTTTATCTCTCTGGACTCCCTCCTTCCTTTGAAAACCACTGGGAGATCTGGGGAAAGGAGGCCAAAACCTCTTTTGTCCTCAAGGCAGATACCATCTCTTTGCATGCATCACCATTGAGTAGGTGAGATGGCAGGAGTGGGGCCTAGACTAGTTATTCTCCAAGGTCACGGGGCTAGCGCTGGACAGGAGGCAGTAGCAAGTAGATTGCTCCCCACCCCCCTGCCAAAAACACCAGTTTAGAAGCAGATGAGTTTGCTTCCTAACGCTTAATACAAAATGGCAGCAGCCGCGGAGCTGTTGTAATAAAACTAGCCATAGGGCATCCAGAGAAATGTACACAAGTGGCCTTGGCTCGAGTTGTGCTGCCAGCCAGGCCTGCTGCCCGGTCAGCTGTAGACTGTCATCCGGCCAGGACTGGATGGTGGCGGCGGCCAGGCAGGGCTGAAGGGCTCAGAGGTGCTGCCATGGAGGCTGGAGGCATGGAGGTGTTCTGAGCTGCCTCTTCCTGGAGCTCCACCCCAACACCGTGGTGTTCAGCCCTAACGAATAAAGCCCTGAGGGGGCCCAGAGGAACCGCTGCCAAGTGGTAGATGGCTGAGCGGGTACTTGCTCACCAGCTATCAGGAGCTGATGCCTGTAGAAATCAGCAGAAACAAAGGCTAGGTTTGGGTTTTTGTTTGTTTGTTTTTTCCCCTAGAAAGACGAGGCTGCCATGTTCAAATACATGTAGAGGGGCAATGCCTCTGGGGTACTGGGCTCCCTGCCAGAGTCATAGCCCCCCTCCTCCTCCAAAAAAAAGGGTGGCTTCTTGCCTTCCCAGAAGCCCCAGAACAGCCAGTATGCTTCCTGCTGAGTCCATTTTAAGCCACTTTCCAGGAAGGCCCTCCACCCACCACAATCCTCATTAACGTCCTCCAGCTTCTTCAGACCAGAAGGTGTAACTAGAAATGCTGCTCCCCACCCCTCATGTCTGCCTTCAACTTGTGGCATCCTGGGGGCTGGGCTCTGAGGCTCACAGCACTTGTCAGCCATGGTAGAGACCTCACGTAGAGACCTCACGCAGAGGCCAAGGGCTGATGTTAGTGCCGCCAAGCAGCAGGAGAGCTGCCATATCTCCGTGTCCAAAGAAAGGCCTCTCGGTGCTGAGAAAAGGGGTGAAGGGTCTTGGGCTTAGTGGAAGTCTGCATTGAAGGCTCTGCCGATGATCAACCGTCTCACCTCACTGGTCCCAGCCCCAATCTCATACAGCTTGGCATCTCGCAGAAAGCGGCCCATGGGAAAGTCGTTGATGTAGCCGTTGGCACCTGTGGCCAGGGTTTGGGCAGAGAGGAAAGGACAACAGGAGGTGAGGGGCAGTGAGGAAAGCAAACAGAGAGCCAAGTATATAGAAACAGGCCAGAGGAGAGGCTGATTAAAGATTAGCAGCAAATGGAGCTGAGAGGGGAGGCTTTGGGAAACACCTAGCTGTGGGAGTGGGGACAAGGGGCTGGAAGGTCACCCAGATTGCTGAGGACACCAGGCAAAGATGGCGACTGCCACTGGTAGACCTGGGAAGGCGGACAGGAAGGTACTGCACAGTGCTCACTGGGGGCCGGGCCCAGGGAGGGTAAGTCATTTGCACTGGTCATAAAGCCAGCTGGTGGCAGGGCTAGGGTTCAAACCCAGGCCTTCTGGCCCAATTCTGGGCTCTTAAGGCCATCAGCCTCTGAGGCATCCCTCCCTCCCCATTTCCCAGCGTTCACAGGACCAGGCAGGGAGTGTGAGAGGGAGGCATTGTTGATGGGATGAGCCACTCGTGGCCTCTGGCAGTTTTCTCACTTGCTTTAACATGTCTTCCTAATAACTGGGGTTAGAAGGAGCTTAAAGGTGGCAGCTCAGCAGCAGCGAGCCAAAGCACAGTGTGAGGAGTGAAGAGGAAACTTTCCAGGGCCAGGAGAGGGAAGTGGGGACCACTCACCGAAGCACTGAATGCCGTCCAGGGCAACCTGGGTGGCGCACTCAGCTGAGTAAAGAATCACCCCCGCGCAGTCCTGTGGGAGGGGGCTTGGGGTCAGCAGGGCCCTGCCAGGGCCACACAGGGAGGGAGTCCCCACAGCCCACCCTTACCTTGGCAGTGCAGTGGCCCTGATCACAGGCCTTGGCAACATTGTAGACATACTGCCTACAGGCCATGAGGCGGGTGTACATGTCAGCCATTTTCCCCTGCATCAGCTGGGCACAAGGGGGCGGGGGTCACAGGTCAGCACGCTGGAACCATGTTCCTCTCAGACACTCCCCCTAGTTACCCAAAGCAGGTCAGCAGTGGCCATCTGAGAGCCAGGCCCGGGGACATGAGGCCAGAGCCAGGAGGCTGACTTGCCTTAGATGACAGAGCTGCCTAGGGAACGGCCGCTGCACCATGGACCCTGAACGCCGAGAGGTGACTTCACGCTAGGACCCATGACCAGAAATGCTGCTCCCTTCCCTGGGCCTGCCCACAGCCTGCACGCTTCCCCCACCAGCTCTACAATGTCTAGTTCATTCATCTCTAGTAGGAAGTGAGTGGACACGAGGTCCACCTCCTGACAAGGTCCCAAGCCAGGCAGCATGTCAGAGGAGCCTGTGTTCCAAGCCTCCAGGCTTGTTTTGGTGGCAAAAGATATGGAATGCCCTGTTCGCTCATTTGATAAAGACAATCTGGACCCCGTCAAAAAAGTACATTTCAGCAAAAGCATTCCACTCACCTGGAAATGGCCAATCTTCTGGCCAAAGGCTTCCCTTGTGTGTAGGTAGGGAATGGTGTGGTCGAGGACAGCCTGCATGAGCCTGCCGGG
>RCUC01114642.1:0-17761 GCA_003697995.1 Taxidea taxus jeffersonii | reverse complement strand
AAAAAAAATAGGGTTTTAAATATAAGTATCTGACAAGCTTTTAATGAAAACCAACTGTTCCCTACATTTGTACCTGGATCCTTTAAAACAACCACTTCCTGATTCTTTTTCTATAGTCTAAGTAAAAAACAGTAACACAGCTTATACTTCTCCTTTTTCAATGCTATCTACTTCCTGCTATTCAGAAGGTTTAGCTCACACCACTCTAACATCCCACATTCTTCCTAATACAGACACGTCAATAGTCAATAATTCTAATTCTTCTATTGATCCCTTTGCAACCTGAATATAATTCTATATCAATTTTCCATTTCATCAACACAGTATCTCTTTGTAAAATAAGGACATCAGCACTCATATCCTTCATTTCTTCTTCCCTCTTTCACCTCCCAATTTGTTCTTTGTACTTACACACTTTTTCAAGACTGCAAGTCTTCCACACTTTATTCACAGATTATGAAAGCTTGAAAAAAATCATTAACAATGGCTACCTTAAATCAAGACAATGTGAATACTACTCATACAAAGTGAGTCATAATTCTATTCCCTGTCTTCTATAGTTTCTTGGTTTTGTGTTTTTCTCCTCTGAGGTTTCTAACTGCTTTCTGACACTGCAGGCCTTTATCTAACCCTGACAGTATCCCAAAACTCTTATATAAAATCACTGTCTTTCTAAAGTCAAACTCATTGTGCATTAGTATAGTATGGGAAAAGAAAAGATACAAAAGATATAAAATTATCAAGTTTAATTATAGTAAGACACTACAAATGATTTGCACGTAATAATTAGGGTACAAAACAGTGGCTTGTGTACATAAGGATATGAAAATTCTTACATCTGAAAAATGTTTTAGGATGAATGAAAAAATATGGTGATATATGCAAAATGATTACAATCATGTAAATATGTACCACCCAAAACCAGATCAAACTCCCAACTAATCCAGTGGTTTTTAAAAAGGCTTGAATACGGGGGCGCCTGGGTGGCTCAGTGGGTTAAAGCCTCTGCCTTCAGCTCAGGTCATGGTCCTAGGGTCCTGGGATCGAGCCCCACATCGGGCTCTCTGCTGGGTGGGAAGCCTGCCTCCCCCTCTCTGCCTGTTTGTGATCTCTCTCCGTCAAATAAATAAATAAAATCTTTAAAAAAAAAAAAAGGCTTGAATACTCTCCACCTCAAACCCATATCCATCACTGTTTTATATTACTTAAACTAAAAACAGACTAACAAGTGGAAAATGGTTTAAACAACCAAACTCTCTTCCACGCTTAGCCTAAGGGGGGAGGGGAAAAACCTTGCTTAATTATGGTGATATGACATCATACACTCAAATACATCAAAAAAAGCAAAGAGGGCTCCTAATTTAGTGGCCCCTTGAATTCCTAGCCATCATTCAGAGAATAATTAATTTTTTTATTCACTGAAAATCATAAGCCTAGACAAGAAAGAATGCCAGCCTTTTTTCACATCACGCAATTAGAGTACAGGATTAGTTTTCAAATAAGCACATCAATTTTCATCAACTCTGTACCCATTTTAATTCTTCTAAAATATTCTATTTAGTAGTAGAGAGAGTTAAGAGGGGGAAAAGAGCACTTCAATAGTATAATTTCATTAAGGAAAAAAAACTAATTATATTAACTCACTGGCAAAAATAGCCCTGAAAAGTCATAGCTAATAGAGGAATGTTATTTCAAACTCCAATGACAAATGTTATCAATTTAATTGGGTAATTGCCATTAAACATATTGTAAATACCTTTCGACTCCTTTCAGCAACTTTTTCATCTGCAGAGATATGGGTACGGCACCTAGGTAAAGACAATATTTTCCAATGTCTTACTGAAATCCAATAACCCAAGACCTATTTCACAGCTACACATCACACAATCCCATGGATGGAACAAAGCCATCCCAAACTATTTAAAAAGTATAACCAGCTTCTTTTTGTCAAGGTCTGCTGATATGGGGCAATATGATTTATTTCAACAGTATGCTTTTTTCTCTAAGTATTCAAATAGCCCCTAAAACTGCAAATTACTTTTTCAACCATGAAATATTTCATATATACAACCTGTTTAAAACAAATTAATACAATGAACATCTGGGTGTCTACCACTCAGCTCAAGAAATAAAACATCTCGGGACGCCTGGGTGGCTCAGTTGGTTAAGCGGCTGCCTTCGGCTCAGGTCATGATCCCAGCGTCCTGGAATCGAGTCCCACATCGGGCTCCTTGCTCGTCAGGGAGCCTGCTTCTCCCTCTGCCTCTGCCTGCCTCTCTGTCCTGTGCTCGCTCTAACTAATAAATAAATAAAATCTTAAAAAAAAAAAAGAAATAAAACATCTCAAATATACAGGAAATCTTTTCTCCATTTCAAATTTTTATTTAAATTCTATTTAGTTAACATTCAGTGAAGTACCAGTTTCAGGAGAATTCAGTGACTCATCACTTACATACAACACCCAGTGCTCATCATATCAAATGCCCTCCTTAAATACCCACCTCCCATCTAGCCCACCCCCTCCCATCCCCACCCCCTGCTGCCCGGCAAATGGCTCAGTATGTTCTCTAAGAGTCTCTTATAGTTTTCCTCTTTCCTCGCCCCACCATATATTCATCTGTTTTGTTTCTTAAATCCCACATATGAGGGAAATCATATGGTATCTGTCTTTCTCTGACATATTTCGCTTAGCAAAATACACTCTAGCTCCATGCATGTGGTTGTAAATGGCAAGATTTCATTCTTTTTGATGGCTGAAGAATATTCCACTATGTGTGGAAAACTACCACACACATCGTCTTTCCAATCACATTTCTTTCCTCTCTTCCTTCTTGTAGGTGGACACTCTCAAAATGAGGGGCTTTGTTTTTGTTTTTAAGATTTGTTTATTTTGAAAGAGTAGGGAGAGAGCACGCACGAATGGAAGGGAAGGGCTGAGGGAGATGGACAATCTCAAGCAGCCTCAGCAATGAGTGCAGAGCCAAATGTGAGGCTCGATCTCATGACCCTGAGATCATGACCTGAGCCAAAATCAAGAGCCTCCAACAGACTTGGCCACCTGGGTGCCCTCAAAATGAGTTTTTATCTTGCATATATTTGCAGTTTTACTAGGAAGGTACATATCCCTAAATAGAAAATACTAGGTAACACTTTAAACATTATGTATTATGGTGTATCTTCAGCTGATTTCACTCGACATTACATCTGAGATATTGATAGACACAGTTCTAGTTCAATCATTTTAACTGCTATATAGTGTTCCCCAAGCATAAAGTTTACAAAATTTTTCAGAATTCTAGTAATTGTTTAGGTTGCTTCCCAATTTTCTCAATGGCAAACAATGTTGCAATGTATAGTCCCATACATGGCCCCTTGTACCAGTGTGTGAACTTTTCCAGGGTATATATACCTAAGAGTGGAATTGCTGGTTAGAAGAAAGGTATCACACTACTCTCCAAGATGGTTGTAACAATTTACACTCCCACCTGCAGTATGTTCCGACTGCTCCACAATTAGACACAATAGTACTATAAGAAATCACTTTTGCCAATCTTAAGGATGTAAACTAATGAAGTCACTGTGGTTTAATCTGTATATCCCTAAATACTTGTGAGGTTAAACAAATTTGTATGTGTTTACTGGTCATCCAGGTTTCCTCTTCTGTGACCTGCTTATGATATCCATTATATACTTACCTACTCCCTCACCTTTTTCTAACTGACTTAAAAAATTATTTTATATCACTGATACTAATCCTTTGTCAAACATGTACTGCAAATATTTTCCTTATACTATTAATTTGCCTTTCACAGTTTTCATGGTGTAGTGAGAGAAATTTTTAAATGTTTAACAATTTGTTCCTTTGTAATTTGTGCTCTTTCTGTGTTGGTTATTCTTGACCCTTTATTATTCCAGTCAATTAAGATGGTATCTTTCCATACAAATGTAGTGATCCGAAGGGGCACATGCACCCGAATGCTTATAGCAGCAATGTCCACAACAGCCAAACTACAGAAAGAACCTAGATGTCCATCAACAGATGAATGGATAAAGAAGATGTGGTATATATATACAATGGTATACTATGCAGCCATCAAAAGAAATGAAATCTTGCCATTTGCGACACGTGGATGGAACTAGAGGGTATTATGCTTAGCGAAATAAGTCAATCAGAGAAAGACACAATTATCATATGATCTCCCTGATATGAGGAAGCTGAGATGCAACATGGGGGGTTTGGGGGGTAGGAAAAGAATAAATGAAATAAGATGGGATCGGGAGGGAAATAAACCATAAGAGACTCTTAATCTCACAAAACAAACTGAGGGTTGCTGGGGGGAAGGGGGTAGGGAGAGGGTGGTGGGGTTATGGAAACGGGGGAAGGTATGTGCTATGGTGATTGCTGTGAAGTGTGTAAACCTGGTGATTCACAGACCTTTACCCCTGGGGCTAATAATACATTATATGTTAATTAAAAAATTAAAGATTATAACAAAATAAATTTTAAAAGATGGCATCTTTCCATTTATTGAATTGATCTTCAATGTCCTACAGTAATTTTATAAATATTTTACACAGCTTTTGTTAATAATCCCAAATATGTTTTTTTCTGTTATTATAAATGGTATTTATTTGTTGCTATTGCTCAGAAAAATCAACTTCAGTAAAATCAACATAATCCAGCGATACTGCTAACCCTAAGTCTAATTAATTACATTGTTAAAAGATTCAAACTCTTTCAACCTTAACCAACAGGCAGCTGAAGGAGCCTCCAAATAGCTCTGGAATGAAGAAATTATTAGACCTATGTCCCCCCATCCTGAGACTTTCCCAGCATTATCAGGGATAAGAATTACTCTTTCTCAACTCATTATTCTTACAAGGTGGTTAAAAAGATAACAGGAAAAGCACATCTGGCACAAAATCAGGACTTCTATCTTATTTCCATCTATCTCTCACACCCCAATCCCTAAAAATTACAAGGTTTACTAACACAGAAAATGGAATAAATTTTCCTGAACATACTCTATTTTTATCTCATCTGAACACATAAAAATTTCCCAACTGTATCTCACCTGTTCAACCAATAAAGTAACCAAATACAGAATTTAATGCCTATTCTTAAAAGATAAAGGAACTAACTTCTGTTGAGTAGTCCACTTTTTTGTCAGTTACCCTAGTCACATACATTATCTTATAGAATACTTCAAATTAGGGGCATTTTCCTCATTTCACAGCTAAAGAATCTAAGACTCAGATTAAAGACTTGCCCAAGGTTAAACAGCTACAAACAGAACTACTATTTTAATACCCATGTGTAAGGCTCCAAAAGCATAGGTTATTCACATTCATACATGGTCTTCTAGCAATAACCAAGGCAAGTTAATTACCTCTGAATTCCAACTCCCCTCTACCTACTAATCAGAAAAAAGCTAGAGGAATAAAGAAACTAGGTCAGTTACCCAGAGCTCTTCAACAGAACATTTAATTTTGTTTATGGTAACAAAATAACAATAACAAAAAACAAAAATCCAAAAACAAATTAAGACTTACGGCTGTTTGAAAGTCTGTGTTTGAGCAGCTGTGGTCTTCACATGGGAAACATTAATTTCCTCAGAGAGCTCTTCTACAGTCTCAATGTCCACATGTTCCTCATCATCCTCAATGTATTCTACACAGTTATTCTGAAATAAAGCATTCCAACAGTAAATAAAGTATTGGGAAACAAACATACCTAAACTTTCCAACCGAATATTCCCAACCAGGGCCAAACATTGATTTTAAGCCATAATTACTGATGATCCCAAACTCGTCATAAGAAGGAATGAGTTAGAAGACAACATATGGTTAGAGCTAACAACCAAGCACTACATTAAAAATCACAGATACATACTGAACAGACATCACTAGAGTGCTGTAGAGGGCTGTATATGCTTCAGTGTTATTTCTAGTGGACAAAATTCATGTACAAATATATTAAAGCTTCACAAATCTTAAGATTAAATAGCAGCGAAGTAAAATTTCATGAATGGGTAGGGGAAAAGGAGAAAAATTCAGGTTCTACTTTATGAGTGCTTCATGGCTAACCCCTTATCACACACCCACAAAAACACACTCAAGGCAGATATGAAAACAGAATATAGCCCAGAGTCAGTCTTCTAAGCCTCTTAATCGCACACAAGGAGAGCTTCTGAGGAATTTCAGGTACCGAAAAATCCTAAACTTACTGTACTTTACTGTACAGTAAAAAAATAATAATAATAATAACAAAATTGGGCCACCCAGGTGGCTCAGTCGATTTAGCAACCAACTCTTGATTTCAGCTTAAGTCGTGATCTCAGGGTTGTGAGATCAAGCCCCACACTGGGCTCCACGCTCAGTTCAGAGTGTGCTGGTCCCTCTCCCTCTGCTCCTCCTCCACTCATGCACGTGCATGTGCATGCACATTCTAACACATAAAATTTTTTTTTAAAAAGTCAATCAGTGAGCATTTATTGAGCACCTGTCATGGAAACTCACTGTATTATTATTACTATTATTTTTTAAGATTTTATTTATTTATTTGACAGAGAGAGAGCACAAGTAGGCAGAGAGGCAGGCAGAGAGGCAGAGGGAGAAGCAGGCTCCCCGCTGAGCAAGGAGCCCGATGCGGGACTCGATCCCAGGACCCTGGGATCATGACCTGAGCCGAAGGCAGCCGCTTAACCAACTGAGCCACTCAGCCGTCCCAACTCACTGTATTATTTTATGTTAACAGTAGAATGTAGAAATTGTGGAATATGTCGATATACTTAAGTCCACTTTTAAAAGTGGTATTTGCTATGCCAGAAACTAAACTGGAAATATGTTATCTGCTTATAACAGTACTATACCTGAGAGGCACAACTTAAAATGAAGCATCCCAATCACCTTATTAATTCTGTTTAAACTTGACAGAAAAATTACTTACCCCCATGAATTATAGGTTCCATAAGGCTGACAGACACTAAATGCAAGCCATCAATTATGGTCCCCAATTCAAACAATGTCTATTAAATTAAATAATGTGAACAATATATATTAACTCTAGGAAGCTAAATCAGCAGAGTTGAGAGAATCTAAAGAGTCTGAATTATAATGTAGGTAGATGCTTTACGGTGTTTAAACTGAAGAATGTCTGCCCACAGCATGGCTTTAACTGAAGGCTTTATAAATAATATCCAATAAACTTCACAAGGGAAGATTAAATTAAAGAGGCTACTCACTATTTTCCTTAAACTATTCCAGTATAATGCTAATCACATGCACAAAAATATTGTATGTGTCGGACAGGTACAGAAGTACAGTGCAGAATTTAGATTTTACAGATCATTTACTATAATGTCTGTACTTTTAAAAAGGTCTCTGTACCTTGTATGTCAGATTTCCTATTAGGAAATCCAATCCCTTGATTAAGACACTTTAAAGCTTCTGTTAAGTCAGTTCTACTGAGAGCAACAGTTTTCACTGGTTTTAAGGTTGGACTCTCTTTGGTCTGATGCTTACCCAGGCTGACTTACAATGGGAGATTCCACAAAAAGCACAAGATCTGCAACCTAACTCTTAAACTCAATGAATTCAGATTCTTCAGCTACCCATAGGTTATCTGTCCTCAAAAAGGATGAGGCTACAGACAGAATATAAGGCAAATGTATATAGAATCCTCTAATTGTAGAGCTAGATCCTCGTTTTACACATGAGACAACCGAGGTAAAGAAATAACCAACACAGGAACATTAAAATACTTAAACATCTGAGTTTTAAAATACTAATCATCCTGTTATATTTTATCTGCATAAGGCAGTTAGGCATTAACAGAGAAGTACCAGGTAACACTGAATCCCATGGAAGGGAGATTCTAAAACAACCAACTGCATGACGATCACCTCAGAGGGCCATATTATCTGCTCCTAGTAAGAGGGACATGATTTAGATTTAAGGGCACCCTACAGGCAGCTGGCTACAATCTCCTTGTGTTTTACATCAAACCCCACTGTCAGGCATCAGCATACGAGAGCCTGCCATCTGTTTTCATAAATAAAAGTTTTCCTGGAGCACAGCCACACTCTTTCACTTACTATTGTTTATGGCTGCTTTCATGCTATAACAGCAACCAAGCAGTTGCCAACAGCAAGCCATCCAGCCTACAAAGTCTAAATTGTTAATAATCCAGCCCTTTACAGAAAAAGTTTGTCCAACTCCTGCCCTATATGTTTCTCACTTAGATAGGGTTACAACCTTAAGTAGGAAGTCTACAAAAACGGCTTCAGAAAAAATTTTTGTAAAAATTATAAAAGTCATATTACAAAGGAAGATGACCAAAGTTTATAACATAAACTCTAGAAACTATTTAATTTCAGGAAATACTTTAAAAGCAACTTAGGGCAGGGTGATAATAAAATATTAAATGGTATTTTCCATTTTACCCCAAAAAGAGAAACGCTTCTCTAAATGTAAGCAGTAAGTTCTCCTCTGGTTCTAAGGGCACCCATTCCCTGTTCTTTATGTATCTACCAGATAAGGCTATAATCACTTCACACAGAAAATGTCAAAAACAAAATAAAAAAACCAAAACCAACAAAAAACCTGAGAACAAATAGGAGCAGGAGTTTCAGGATTTCTTTTTTTTTTTTAAACCTAACTTGAAAGCACTCTCAAGCATCTATCCCCCAAAGGCATAAGCCAGCCTTTCCATAATAGCAGGTAAGTCTCAAAAAAACAATATAAGCTCAATAAATGTTACTTGACTGACATAGCCTAAAAACTATGAAGTCATTTAATCATGATCTAAACCTAGGCATCCAAATCAATGTATCAAGTCTTAGTGATCTTCTGGAAAAGCTACTGTCTCTAATAAATCATTTTAAATTCTTGAGGTTTCAGTCACAACAAAAATGGGCTCACCACCTTTTCTACATCATCAACCTCCTCACTCTGGTAGTCAGAAACAACATCCACAATCTCATCAATAGAATCATCGGTTTTCTCATTCTCATCTTCCTCATCCTCCTCTTCCAAATCCAAAACAGTCAAGTCAGCACTGCTTCGCCCACCCTTCTTCTCTTGCTTTGGTTGTATCTGTTCTCCTGACAGCAGTAAGTGACCTTGAAAATGTCCTTCCCTTCTGTTCCCTTTTGTAGCTCTCCTCGGAACAATAGAGAAGGCTGTAGGACTAGAAATCCTACTCCAAGAATCACATTCAGTTTTTAAAACTCTGACATTTTCAGTAGTTCCAGTTTTTCCAAGTAGATTAGAGATGCCTTGTTCTTGTTGAAACACATCAGAATTTTCCTGACAGGTCTTTATTTCTTTAATTAACTGCTC
Source organism: Taxidea taxus jeffersonii (assembly GCA_003697995.1). NCBI lineage: Eukaryota > Metazoa > Chordata > Mammalia > Carnivora > Mustelidae > Taxidea > Taxidea taxus. The sequence continues at coordinate 8,419 of RCUC01114642.1, read as the reverse complement.
ATCTGCCTCTTTCTTGTATTCTTGTGAAGTTCCAACACATTTCTGGGTCAGAGGGCCCTTCAGGTGTTTTCTCCATCTCTCCCTAATACTGTCCTTCTCCATAGAGTCTCCACATCCCTTCTCCTTGGCCTCTGGCTGTGGAATAGATTGCTGCTCCACAACTTTGCTCCCTGATAATTCGAGTTTACTTTCTTCCTTAGAGATGACTGGAAATTCATTTGATTTTTCCTCTCGATTTTCTAATCCTTTCTGCTGTTCCACTTTCATATCACCAAGCTTTTTAAGCTGTATACTACTTACACTTTGGACTGTCACATTGCTGGCTTTTTTGGAAATGGTCTTAACTTCTAGAACAGTCAGTTTTTCTTTGGAACTGTTATGGTTTCTAACCCCATACTCTTCATCAACATCTTTATAGTCTTCACCTATGTGTGACCCAGTGATACAAGAGTGCTGAGGTTTAACAATTATAGGACCCTCTTCTGTAAGGGATTCCTCATCTAAATGATCACCCCCATCTACCAAGGAATCATGCAGGATATCTTCTGATGCAGCAGCCCCGGAGTTTTGCTTTATTACATTAGCCCCAGAATCTATAGCTTCTCCTTCTGACTGTAGGGGCTTCTTAGTATCCTGCTCTCTTTTTAAAAAGCTTGTTTCATCTTTCTGGTCTGCACTTTGAGACTCTCTTTTCATCTGAAGAGAAGCAACATGTTGAAGAATGGAACTGGGAACAGGCTTTTGTCCAGGGAGCTGCAACAAAGCAAAACTACCAGACTGCAGAGGAATAAGACTGGCTGTACCAACAGGCTGCCCTCCTGAACTATAGGTTATTTTGGTCTCAGAGCCTGTTTTACTTGCAAAGCTTTGTGGTTCAGGAGGGGAAATCCTCAGGGTCAATGTACCAGACTGAGACACAAAACTAGGTCCAGAAGAAAGCAATGATGGTGCCTGAGTGATAACATTCACTGCTGGAGAAGACCCAACAGCTTGAATTACAGGATTCATAACAGAGAAAGCAGAGGACGAAGCAGAAGATGGTGGAGTCTCTGAAGGTTTGGAAGGAGTGGGTAACCGGATTCCCATCACAGAGCCTGGTAAGAAAAAAAAAAATTTTTTTTTTAAATTATCACTGCCTGTATAAAGACTTCCAAGGTATGCTTTTCTTTTTGACAGGTTAACTCTAAAGAGACTAAGAAATCCTGGTGTATTAACATCCCATGCAGCCAAATGATTCAACAAAAGAAAAACTCATCAGAAAGATCTCCAGTTTTATACCTGGGTTCCGAAACATAACAGGCTGTAAGTTGGGCTGGGTATTAGAGCCTCGAAGCTGATGCAAGGGGAGGAGCTGAACAATCTGCCCATTAGGATGCCTGAATAGATTCATCCCACTTGGGCTCCTAACAGGCTGCAAGACCATCCGATGCCCCTGAAGCTGTGTGTTTGGAACAGGTCTAAGAGTAGGAGAACCTTGCTGCACGGGAATCAGCAACAATCGAGGTCCAGTACGTTTCACTGTGTTAGGAGAGACCTGGGGAGTAGCCACTGGAATCTGAGGGGCATTTTCTGAAAAACAGAAAACGGAAACATAGTATCAGTTCACTTTAATGCATATAGGAAAAATTATTAGGGCATAAGATCTGACCACACTATAAATAATTTCTAATTTGAATTATACAGTTGGTGAAATCCTGTACCTCTATCATACGTTACTTAATAGTCCTATGGCTGAGAACAATTTATCTTAAAACCTAATTATCAAGACATTGTAGGGTCTTACACTCAGAATGGTTTAAAAAAAAGAAAGAAAAAAAAGCATCAATTGTCAAGAGGTGCTTTTAAAGAGATAATGCCTCTGCCTAATGAAAAACATGGCAGGCCTCTAAATCTCCATTCTCATTAAAGTTAAACAGATCATTCACGATAAAATGCTCTTCTTCAACCTTATAATTCAGGTCATTAACACTAAAATTATGACTTCATTTCATAGGTCATACTCAAGTAAGATAAAGTCAAGGACTAAAAATCACGAGGCATAAAAAACTCCTTGGCCTTTAAAATACACTGACAAATATCAAAGCGTAAAGATCTGTGGAAATTATTTTTCAGAAGGAAAAAAAATACATACCCCCAAAAAATGGAATGAAATTAAGAGACATCAAAGAAGCAGGGAAATAAAGCCTGGTTAGGAAGAGGCAAAAGATAGTTTTAAAGCAAACAGAAAAAGCCAAAACTTAATGCAGAAAATGTGAATTTTAAAAAATTTCAAATCATTAATAGTACCTAAAGTCCCACTTCAATGTTTGGAAGAGATATTTAGAAATACTGAAGGCAGAGAAAAATAATAATGCAAATAATCTACAGACAGATTTTTGGTCACGGGGATAAAAAGACAGTAATAACAGTGATGCTGGGCAGAAATGAAACTAATCTAACATTACCATTCAAATTAGTGAACTTACTTATTAACACTATTAATAAATATTTTCATTAGTTAAATAAAAAAATCAATAAACCAAATGAATCAGTTTAACATGAGACACTATCAGATAAGCACTCTACTCACAAAACATATCAAACTTCTAAAAGGAAATTATGCTCCTAACATTTACATGACAAATTATATGTAAGATCCAGAACTACTCTTGAAAGTGAAATAAAATGCAAAGACCAAACTGTTGGGGGGGGGGGTGTAATTTAAATAAAAAACATTCACCTTACACTAATTAAGAAACACGTCAAAGCATTCTTAATTTCCTGAACATTTCTATTCAAAGAACATTTTAGAGAGTAGTTCAAACCCAAAGCACTCTTAATTCAGAGAATGAAAGCAACCTTTAACAGACACACAAAATAACGTATTTATTCACATGCAGGTGAGGGCTAAGAAGGGAAAAGAAAAAGAAGTTAAATGAAAAAGTCACAGATGTCTAAGTACCCAAGTTGGGATCCTCTTTATGAACCTAAAACAAAATTACACACACTAAGAAGTTACCAGAGTCAGCTCCATTTTTTAAAAAAGAGCAGTTAAGAAAATCTGTTAACATTAGTATTTCCTCAAGTGGTATTACAGAAGATATTTTTAGATGGTATATGGATATAGTATTATCACCATATCATACGGTCAGAAAGTAATTTCTTTTTCAATTTTAATCTTCTGATTATACACAGAAGAAAATACCAGTCTTTGATATTACATCAGCACTTTCTAGGTTTTTTCATTAACAGAGTGCAAGCCACTGCCAGAATGTATTTCTTTTTATTGTTTCTAATGTATTTATTTATGGAATAAACCTCTGTTATGACAAGTAATGCTGGTTTCCAATTACAGTAAAATTGCTCCTTTTAAAATTACATTTAAGCAAACAAAGGAGTTTATTTAAATAAGAATATTAAGTCAATAACAGTACAAATGAGAATCAGAGCAAAATACCTGAATGTATATTCCAAGTAACTGAAATCTGAGAAACAGCAAACCACAAAAAGCTAAACAAACTACTTTACAGTTTCATGACAGAAGTAAAAAGGGTTGGAATCCATACCGTTTAGAAAAATCTCAAGTTAAAATATGACAAGATATAAACCTTGAGATCCAATAGGAAATCAAAATGGCTTTATCAACAACAATCTCAGTTCTGAAACTGCATATTAAACTAATCATTTTTAATCTTTATATATGGGGAGAAGCAGAAGACAACAAATTTAATCCATGATTCATTTATCCTTTGGAAAGACCTTCAACTTTAAACTCCCAAATTACTTCATTCCTAAAACACCAATAGAGATTGGGACTATGTCACTAAATGCAAAAATATTTAGTAGGAAAAATATCAATAACCAAAGAATTATTGTTGCTTATTTATTTCCCCTTAAGTCCTGTGAAGTCCCTCACTCTTTTACATAGTAATTCTCTCTGAGTACATTAAGAGAACCATTTATTTTAGCTGGTTGAATTAGGATATAAAAAATTAGCAAAGTGTAGGATATTCCTATTTTATATTCACTTAACATAAGCCTACAAAAAAACTTTAACTGAAAAGTTGACAAACACACAGATTCCTAAACAAAGAAATATGCCTCCTTATTTCTATCTCAATCAGTTCATACAAAATAATAAATAGAAGGATAACGTCAGTAGTATATGGGAGTTGGTCGGATTCACAAATGATTTTTACTATGTAAAAGAACCTATAGTCTTAATCTTCAGCAAGGAGAGAAAAGCCCTTAGCCTGGCTGTAGCATGGAAAAAGCCCCCTGTTTTAATTAAAAGGAAGCACACACAGGGACACCTGGTGGCTCATTGGTTAAACATCTGCCTTCGGCTCAGGTCATTATCCCATAATCCCAGGTCCTGGGATGGAGCCCCACACCAGGCTTCCTGCTTGGCGGGGAGCCTGCTTCTCCCTCTGCCTGCGGCTCCCCCCTGCTTGTGTGCATGCACATGTGTGCACATGCTCTCTCTCTGGAAAATGAATAAATAAAATCTTTTAAAAAATAAAAATAAGAAGAAGCACACACAGCCCCCACCCCCCATCCCCACAATCCCCTAAAAAAGGAACACCTACATTTGGGTTCCCCCCTCAGAGATGCAGACCTAGCTCTCACTTCAGCACACAGAAGTACACTTCGTGCCGTGCCCATCTTGATGGCGGCTCTACTGGCTCAGAACTCCACTCCCACATACATTATTTCAGATTCGGCCAATATTTCCATTATAATGTTTTAGAGTATTTTTAATCTCCTCAGAAAATCTCCAGCTCCACACTAAACCATCTGTCAAGGCTGTTCCATTTATCTCCAAAGTACCAGTTACGGTTTTTATCAGTGCTCTGGTTACAAAGTTGCAGACTTGTCCTAACCCTTTATTAACCATGAGGTCTATTATTTTCAGTGTTCAGTTTTGCAGAATGTCAAGGTTTTCAGGAATCCATATATCATGTTACAGCAGAAACACCTACACTGTTACCCTGATATATCAGTAATCCTAACAAAACCGTAAGTGATATAAACAGTTGTATGGTAGGTAAACCAGCTAGTAACATCTAGGCCTTACCTGGTCTCTGGCTCACTGGTGGACTCCCATCAATTCCCGAGAGTATAATGGGAACAGAGCCCAGAGATGAAGTTGGTGTGGTCACCATGGAGGAAGATGCAGCTGTGGTCACCACGACTATGGAGGTGGAGGCAGTGGAAGCAACAGGAAGAGTTATAGTTGGAGGAGATGCTACCAAAGACTTAGGAAAAGCAACTGAAGCCACAGGGGTAGTTATCCCAGTCGTTTTGATAAGGTTCACAGTGGCTGTAGACTGGGAAGGTGTTACAGGGGTGCTGGTATTAGTTTCAGAAACCTCAACAACCCCTGCAGTGGTGGCACCAGAAGAATAAGTAGTTTCTTTAGTTCCCACGTCAGAAACAGCAGTCATAGGTGTCACAGCAGTAACATTCTCTAAAAACACTTGAGGGGTGGTAGTAGTGACAGCAGCAGTCACAGGGCTGCACACCTGAACTGGCTCAGAAGAAACCACAGGTGTGACGACCATTACTGGAGAAGGTCTGATACTGAACTTCTGTGGCCCTGTTAGGGGTTGGGGTGTGCTAACTCCAGGTATCTTCTGCTGCAGGGCTCCAACTTTACTCATCACAAACTGTGTGAACACACCACCAGGAGAGGGTCGAGCCGCTGCAAATAAAAATTTGCAGGTCAAATATCTTCAGTTCTCATATTTTATCCTCTTAGTGATTGTGTTTATCAACATTTATTGTGCACCACTGGGTCAATTTCTTACAGGTACTACCTACCTACATGATATGTGCCAATTTCCACCCACAGAAATCAAACACTTCTCTCAACCCAAACCAAACCTTTATAATACTATGAAAGGGATTAAAACTGGGTGTTCCTACTAAGATTCTTTTGACTGCGCAATATAGCCAAATTGCCAGGACACTAAAAAGGCAATAAAGCAGCACACAATTTCATCATCTAAAACAGTGAAGAACGTTGTAAGGAGATTTTTTCTTTCCCTAACTCTGATTTTAAAACTTGTTTCACCACTTCCTCCTGTCCCAGCACCTCCACTTCTTTGTAACTGCTATCCTCTTATGAGACAGTTAAGTTTGACATATTTCTGAAGTGTACAAAGACACTTTTCAAAAGAGGGCAGGATAGGACTTAAAATCACCAGTTAAAGCTACTTTAAAAATGGTAAAATGGGGTCTTTTTAAAGCATACAATGCTTGTCCTCCATCTTCATATAACTCCAGCATTCAGCTGGATTATTTCAATTTCCCATCAGAGGAATAAGAATACAGCAATGGACACTTATATTCCTAAATAGATCCGAACAACAAAAAGAATTCAATAAACTGACTACATATACTCGCAATGCTAAAACACAGAATGCTTTCAAAAGGTAATTTCTTATAGACTCCAGCACTGAAACATTAAACAAATGAGGTTTCATTCACAGAACAGGATGAATAGAATAAAGCAACACTTCCAACTTACGTTTTACAAGAGATTTTTATTCTAAGGCTATACTACACAAACTCAACCCTCTTGGATTTGCTAGCTCCTTGGTTTCATAAGTTCAAGGAACATATATATGACTGGTTACAAAAATACCAGTGCCCATAAAAGAAATATTAAATTAGGTAAAATATTTAAGAGTAAGTCTCCCTTTTTTAAAAACAAAATTAAAAAATCTAAGTCTTTTCTGTATTAATAAACCAGTCTAAAGGTCTGGAAATAACTAGAGTTCAATTCATCTACTATCATAGGTGGTCAGGAAGAATTACCAAAACAGACAAGGTCAGGCAAGACAGATATCAAGAATAAGAACAATGCCAATTCTGTATTTCTCTAATTTTCACGACCTCTATACTTGTATCCACTGGCCAAGCACCAAGGCACAGGCCTTTCTAAAACATATATACAGCCTAACTTACCAATTGGTCTTTTTGCCGGGACGAATGCCTTCAGATTCTTCCCAGGGCGATTTGTTGTAGCGCCAGAGGAGGATGCCGTTTTGCAATTGGATGTTGAAGGCAACAGGGTACGTGGTTTCCTGGATGCAGCCACCTTGGCATTGGATGCTACCTTGGAGATGACAGTACTGAGGGTTGAGAGGTCCAGGACTGAGGGTCGCAACCTGCCTGTGATATAAGCAGCTAGCCTATTGGCTGGATGCAATGCCCCCATCTGTCCCAATAGCAACTTAGCCTGCGGGTAACTCTTACCATTAACCTGAAACAAGTGGCAAAGAGAAATTCTGTAAAGATAAAATTCTCTTGCTAACTTATCTCCCTTGACAGGGGTTTCATTTTTACAAGGTTTTAAAAGTCTATTCTTCAGATTTAAAGGGAAAAAGAAATGGGCTTTTTCCATTTGATACATAATCTGAGTATTAGAAGGTGAAAAAAAAAAAAAGCTGCCATCTGATATTTTGATCTAATCTCATCTTCATTTTGGTAGTTTGGAAACAGACTACCTTAGTTCATCAATATCTGCTCCTAGATATGTGAGAGGCAAGTCAAATCTAAGGAATCATCCAATGGTTTTACTTAAGCAATTTTGGTTAAACTATTAACAAAGCCCTCTCAAGGGTCCCTTCAAGCATCCTTCATATTTGAAAAATATATGGTGAATCTACTTTTAAATTTTAAGAAAGCCATTGTTATAATATTCTAAGCCAAAAGGTCCCCTTCAGTTTTTAAAACACTCAACTTTGAAGACACTGTTATCTCTTGGACAAAACTTGAGCTCAAGATAAAAGCTAGAAGAAACTCATAACTTTAGAAACAATAGCAAGTAATCAATAAATGAGGTAAAGATTTTTCTCTACTGCCTGAGCTGACACACGGCCCATCTGGGGCTGCACAATTGTTTTTTTAAAAAGGAAAGAAAAAAAAAACCTTCTCTAATTTCTTACCCATGTTCTCAAAGTCCTATTCCTGGGTGACTAGAGAAGACATCCTTTTCTGTTCCTCCTTTCCATCACTGAAAAGGGGAGAGGGTAAAGTGTGGTGGAGAAACCCCTACTCTCTAAAGTAATAGGAAACTGGTAAAGAGCAAGCCAACCTCTCCTCAAAGACACAAAATTACTCTTTTCTACTTAAGTGAAACCATAATTATTCCCAGAAAGATCAGGAATATCTCTGCCTTCAGTTTGATATAAAGAATGTGATCTTTCCATCCTAAAGGAAAGTTTACTGTAGTTTTTCAGGGTCTCTGGAGGTCTAGGTCAGATACCTCATCTTTTCCTTTGGGACTTGCTCTGAAGACTATTCAACAGCTTCCCCAAAGCCTACATTACAGTGGCCTGACTGCTTAGGCAAATTCGTATTTTATGGTGGCTTTCTGAGCCCTAGGCAGGAGAGAACACAAATTTCTATACCTGTATTTTGGGGGGAGGGG
>ML098554.1:12114-76376 GCA_003697995.1 Taxidea taxus jeffersonii | reverse complement strand
CAATCTAATATTTTTACCATTGTACGTTACAGACTTCTTGTCCCGTGCTGCTTTCAGGATTTTCTCTTTGTCGCTAAGACTTGTAAATTTTACTATTAGATGGCGGGGTGTGGGTTGATTCCTATTGATTTTGAGAGGTGTTCTCTGGGCCTCCTGGATTTTCATGCTTGTTCCCCTTGCTATATTAGGGAAATTCTCTACAATAATCCTCTCCAGTATACCTTCTGCTCCTATTTCTCTTTCTTCTTCTTCTGGAATCCCAATTATTCTAGTGTTGTTTCGTCTTATGGCATCACTTATCTCTCGAATTCTCCCCTCGTGGTCCAGTAGTTGATTGTCTCTCTTTTGGTCTGCTTCATTATTCCCTGCCATTTGGTCTTCTATATCACTAATTCTGTCTTCTGCCTCATTTATCCTAGCAGTAAGAGCCTCCATTTTTGATTGCACCTCATTAATAGCTTTTCTTATTTCAACTTGATTAGACTTTATTTCTTTTATTTCTCCAGAAAGGGTTTTTATTTCTCCTGACAGGGTTTCTCTAATATCTTCCATGCCTTTTTCGAGTCCGGCTAGAACCTTGAGAATCGTCATCCTGAATTCCAGATCTGACATATTACCAATGTCTGTATTGATTAGGTCCCTAGCCTTCGGTCCTGTCTCCTGCTCTTTTTTTTGTGGTGAGTTTTTCCGCCTTGTCATTTTGTCCAGATAAGAATCCGCTGTTCTCCTTGTTAAGTGAACTTGGTCTTGGCTGTATTTCTTTGATCTTCTGGGGGAGGGACCTGTTGTAGTGATTCTCAGGTGTCTTTGCCCCAGGCGGAGTTGCACCGCCCTTACCAGGGGCCGGGCTAAGTAATCCTCTCAGGTTTGCTTTCAGGAGCTTTTGTTCCTTGAACGCGCTTTCTGTAGAGTTCTGGAGGACAGGAATGACAATGGCGGCCTCCCAATCTCCGGTTCAGAGGAGCCGAGAGCTAGGGGCCCCAGTCTTCAGTGTGCCTTCAGAGAAAAGCGTTTAATCCCTCCAGTCTCCCTAGCCCACGTTTGCGCCGGAGAGTACGTGCGCGTGTCCGCCCGCAGACACCGCGTGCCTGCAGACACCGCAGGCCCACAGACCCCGCGGGCCGCCGACACTGCGGGCCCACCGACACTGCGCGCACCCGCAGACCGTGCGCGCCCGCAGATCGCACTCAGAGAAAATCGTGCCTAAGCAGTCCCGTCTCACTGGCTTCTGGGAGTGCTCCAAGCTCACCCAGCCTGTGACCAAGCGTCTCTGTCTCTGGCAGAGTCCCACCTGGAGTCTCCGGAGCCCATAGATCCCTGAGCTCTCCCGGGTCGGAGTCTCCCCGGATCTTGTGGGGACCCCTCGCACAGAGCACCGGCCAGTGCCACAGAGCACCGGTCCGTGTCACAGACCACTAGGAAACCTTGGCTCTGTCTCCGCAGCCGGCTTCCCTGCTCTAATACCTGTGAGCTCTGTGACACTCAGACAGCCCCGATCCTTCTGTGACCCCGTGGGACCTGAGTCCACATTGTCCCCGTGAGGTCTTCACCCCAGTTTAGCCTCTGGAGTGATGTCCCTTCGTGGAGCCGACTTTTAAAAGTTCTGATTTTGTGCTCCGCCTCTTGCCGGGAGCCGGCCCCTCCCCCTAAGGTCTATCTTCCTGTCGCGTTGGATTCACTTCTCCGCTGGTCCTACCTTTCAGAAAGTGGTCGATTTTCTGTTCCTAGAATTGTTGTTTTTCTTCTCTTCGATCTCCTGTTGGATTTGTAGGTGTTCGGAATGGTTTGATAGGCTATCTAGCTGATCTCCTGCTGGCTGATGTCGTCTCAGCCTCCTACTTCTCCGCCATCTTGACTCCTCCCTCGGATTTTGTCTTTTTATCTGATCTGTGACCTTGTGCTGTTTCATGAGAGCATTTAGGAAATTCACACTGAGAGTGATTATTGAAAGATATGATTTATTGTCATTGTCATCATATTGCCTGTGAAGTCCTTGTTTTTATAGATTGTCTCTGTAAATTTCTGATCTATATCACTCTTGGGATCTTTCCCTTTTTATGGAAATGCCACCCCCCCCCTTTATATTTCTTGTAGGGCTAGCTTGGTGGTCACATATTCTTTCAGTTTCTGCCAGTCTTGGAAAATCCTTGTTTCTCCATCTATTCTGAATGATAGCCTTGTTGGATAAAGTATCCTTGAAAGTATGTTCTTCTTATTCAGTACCTTGAATATGCCTTGGCAGCCCTTTCTGGCTTGCCAGGTCTCTATGGAAAGGTCTGGTGTTATTCTTATGTTCCTCCCTCTGTACATAAGAAATCTCCCCATTGCCACTTTCAAGATTGATTCCTTGGATCTAAAATTTGCAAACTGTACTATTATTTCATGGTATCAGTCTGTTCTCATTGATCTTAGGACAGGTACTCTTTACCTCTTGAACACAAATGCTTGTTTCCTTCCCCAGATTAGGGAAGTTCTCAGCTACAATTTACTCAAATACATCTTCTAGAACTCTCTCTCTCCAGCACCCCAGGGACCAATAATTCTGATACTGGAATATTTCATTGAGTCACTAATATCTCTCATTTTATTCCTTGGGTTTTAATTTGTTTTTCCCATGCCTCCTCAATTTCCTTCTTTCCTATCATTTTATCCTCTTTCTCACTAGTTTGTTCTTCTGCTGCATTTATCCTGGCAGTTAGAGTATCCAGTTTAGAGTACATTTCATTTATTGCATTTTTATGTTCAGCCTGATTAGATCTTATTTAGGCCCTTAGAGATTCTATATTGCCATTAATATTTTTCTCAAGCCTAGATATCTCCTTGATAACTGTTACTCTGAAATCATTTTTTGATGTCTTGGTTATACCCAAATCCATTAGTTCTGTGGCAGTAGCCACAGTCTCTCAATCTTTCCTTTGTTGAGGGTTCCTCATCTTAGTCATTCTGTTGAGGGGTGGTTGAGAGAATGTACAGAATCCAAATTATTGACCACACCCCAAGCAAAATGCACCTGTTTTATAGGGACTTTAGTGTTGTGGGCCTTTTGTTCTTCCAGCCTGTCTTCTGGGGGAGGAGCCTGCCACACTGTTACTCAGGCAACTCTGTTTGGGCAGAGCTACCCTGCCCCCTGGGAATGGATGGGTTCAGTGAGAAACAGTTTTTTGGCGCTTTTGTTCTCTGGTGGCTTTCCCTGGTGGCTTTCCACATCTCCTCCAAGAGTCAGAGCAGAAGTGACCATTGCAAACCTCTGTCTTAGAATGGCAAGATTGGGGACGCCTGGGTGGCTCAGTTGGTTAAGCGGCTGCCTTCGGCTCAGGTCATGATCCCAGCGTCCTGGGATCGAGTCCCACATTGGGCTCCTTGCTTGGCAGGGAGCCTGCTTCTCCCTCTGCCTCTGCCTGCCACTCTGTCTGCCTGTGCTCGCTCCTGCGTGCTCTCTCTATCTGACAAATAAATAAATAAATAAATAAAAGAATGGCAAGATTGCAGTTTGCTCCTCAGTGAATTTTCCGGGCCACACTGTCTCTGTTTCTGTCTTGCTGCTAAAAACCACAGCGTTCTGGGATCTACACTCCACAGCAACACTCCTTTCCCTCACTCCCAGGGATGGGGACATCTCTGCCTTTTGTGCTGCTAAAACCACAGGCCACTCCCAGTTCACATGCACACCATTGAAGCTCCAGGTTTCAATCTGGGGGGCTGCCCTAAGTCCTTTCCCTTCAGCTACAGGTCTGTGAGCCTGTTCTCAGTCCCCAGTGCAGGGGGCTTTTGTGCTCTGGTGGAGCAGACCCTGGAGGCTCCCTCCTCTTCCATTTATCTTCTAATATATCCCCACAGAATCACAGTTCCCTGCTTCATACCTTGAAACTAGCTACCAGAGATATTCAATTTGTAGAGATCCAGATATATATTCTTACATCTCAGACTGATTTCATGGGTATTCAGAATGGTCTGGTATATATCCAGTTCAATTCAGGGAACTGGTTGAAATAGAGTCTCCTACTCTTCTGCCATCTTTTCTCACCTCCCTGAAGGAACCTATTTTACTTCTCTATATATTTTACACTCAGACTGCCAATATCTACAAAAACTTGCTGGGATTTTGATTGGGATTATGTAGAGCTCTTATATTAAATTAAGAATACCTGAAATTGGAGGGGGAGAAAAACCATGAGAGACTGTGGACTCTGAGAAACAAACTGAGGGTTTGGAGGGGAGGGGTTTGGGGTGGTTAGGTGAGCCTGGTGTTGGGTATTATGGAAGGCACGTATTGCATGGAGCACTGGGTGTGGTGCATAAACAATGAATGCTGGAACACTGAAAAGAAATGAAATAAAATAAAATGGAGAAAAAAGAATACCTGATATATTAACAATAAAAATTTTCCAATATAATTCATATACTGCTGATGAGAATGTAAAATAGTGCAGCTACACTGGAAATATTTCATCAGTTTCTTTTTAAAATTTTAAACATAAAGTTCGCATGTGACCCAGCAACTCAACTCCTAGGTTTATACTCAAACAAGAACTTATGTCCGCACAAAAAATTCTGCACATGGAAATTTATAATAATATTTTCCAAAATAGGCAAAAAAATGGAAACAACATAATGTTCATTAATTGAATGGATAAGTAAAATGTGTTATAATCATAAAATGGACAGTATTTAACAATGAGTGAATGAAGTACTGACATATGCTACAATATGGATGATCCTTGAAAATATTATGCCAGGTGAAAGAAGCCAACTAGAAGACCAGAAATTATCCAAAATTGACAAATATAAAGAAATATAGGTAGCTTAGTGGTTGCCTAGGACAGGGCATTGAAAGTAAATTGGGAGTGACTGCTATTAGGTATAGATCTTCTTTTTGCCATGATCAAAATGTTTTAAAATTAATTGTGGTGACTCTGAACAACTTTGACTATATTAAAAACTATTAAATTGTAAGCTGTGAGTAAATTTTTAATGTCTGAATTACATCTTAATATATTTGTTTAAAAAGACCTATGTGAATGTTTATACAGCTTTTTTCTTACTCATTAAAAACTGGAAGCAGGCCAGATATTCTTGAACAGATGTGTAGATAGGCAAATGAGTACATCAATAAAACAGAATGGAATATAGTCAACAATATTGATTCAGACAATGAAATTGACTATTCTTGAAATACTTTCTGGTAAGTAAAGGAAGCCAGATTCCCAAAGCCATATATTTAAAAATTCTATTTATATGACATTCTATAAAAGGTACAACTATAGAAACAGTAAAAAAAGATCACTAGTTGTTAGGCATTTGAGAAGGGGAGAGACATTTTGTAAAAGATGACACATATTTGGGCGCCTGGGTGGCTCAGTGTGTTAAAGCCTCTGCCTTTGGCTTAGGTCATGATCTCAGGGTCCTAGGGTTGAGCCCCACATCGGTCTCTCTGCTCAGCAGGGAGCCTGCTTCCCCCTCTCTCTCTGCCTGCCTCTCTGCCTACTTGTGATCTCTGTCTCTGTCAAATAAATAAATAAATTCTTAAAAAAAAAATGACACATAGTGGCTCCTTGGTGGCTCACTCAGTTAAGTGTCTGCCTTTGGCTCATGTCATGATCCCAGGTTTCTGGAATTGAGTCTCACATTGGACTCCTTGCTCCTGTTTCTCCCTCTGCCTGCCAATCTCCCTGATTGTGCTCTCTCTCTCTCTCTTTCTGTTAAGCAAATTAATTAATTAAATATTTAAATAAAACAAAAACAAAAACAAAAATGATACATAAGAAAATTTTAGGCCTATGGAACTGTTCTCTGAAGTGCTGTGGTGATGTATGCATGGCTGTATACATTTGTCAAAATCCATAGAATGGTGCACAATAGAGTATACTTCACTGTATGCAAATTTTTAAAAAATCAACCAGAGAGTCTGAGGAATCCAGGATGGGATACGAACTGTTGTGACACACTTACCTAGCAGTGTTGTACAAGTGTAACATAATCTCACTGAAAAAGATGGGAGAAGGAACAACCTGGACAACTTTGTAAAACAATGCTTGATTTGGTTCTATATGGTTAGAGACAAAAAGAACTCTACACAAAGACTACTCTAGTTGTTACATCTAATTCTCACTTGTTCATAGGGCAGCAAGTCTGACACTATTACAATAGGGTACATTGAAGATAATAAGAACCAGATTATCATTGTTAGAGAAAGAAGCTAAAAATGATGAGGGAATGCTATAATAAATTGATCAGCACTACATCAGAATATAAGATATTAGTATGAACTCATCATTTCAGTTTCTTAGTTCTATTTTCCAGGAAAAAGAGCTAGAACTCCCTGGAGAAATGGCTGGTTTTAGGTGTAATGGACCAAAGGGTACAATAGGACAAATCTAGGGCATCTTATAGTGCCAGGAAGTGCTCTAAAAAAAAAAAAGAAAGAAAGAAAGAAAGAAAAATTTTAAAAGACAGGAAATATTTTGGGAAATATATTGAAAGATGCATGAGACAATCTAAAAGAGATCATAATGGAACAAGCTAGAAAAGTTTTAACAACAAAATAAATAACATAGATTGGATTAACCTGATGATAAATAAAATATCCATGAGGCCACAAGGATATAAATGAGTGACTGAATAAATAAGGGTAGTAGAAGGGGTAACTTTTCCTTATAAAAATTTCTAAAATACAAATGGAGAAAGATGAGGAACATAAAGAATCACCATTAGAATACCATAGAAATAAATATTGCAGGCAAATTCCATTGATTTATGTTAAAATTAATGGACATGACACTTTAATAAGACCATAGCTCCCTACCATCGAAGTTTCTTTTATTAAAATGTTTCTTAATTTTTGTGTTGCTTTTAACACATGCCCACAGATACTTCGGTGCTACTTACAAAAGGTGGAGGGAGCAAAATTTCCCTTTCCTGGAGTGTAACTGCTCTTAGTGACTCATTTTCACAAAAAGAGTGAAAAGACAGAATAGTGATGTTATAGTCCAGAAAGCTGGAGGTGTCATTAACCAAGTGATTGAAGTGAACATCATGTTGCTATCCTGCACCTTCTGAGATGATGTGATGAAGAGTACACTTTACTTCTAGGGAGCTTTTTCCAAAAGCTATACATTCAGTCTACACATGGAAATGGCAAAAAAACTGTCACAGATACCAGGACACTAAAAAGACTTGAACACTAAATGTAATATGTCCTGAGTTGGATCCTTGGACCAAAGAAAGGGGGCATTAGTGGAAAAACTGATGAAGTAGAAATAAAGCATGTAGTTTAATTAATAGGATATTAACAAGGTGAATTCTTAGTGTCAATATATGTGTAATAATTATGCAAGTTTTTAACATTGGGTGAAGCCAAGTGAAAGGGATATGGAAATTCTCTGGACTATCTTTGCAACTTTAAATCCAAAATTATTTCAAAGTAAA
This sequence comes from Taxidea taxus jeffersonii, assembly GCA_003697995.1. Classification (NCBI taxonomy): domain Eukaryota; kingdom Metazoa; phylum Chordata; class Mammalia; order Carnivora; family Mustelidae; genus Taxidea; species Taxidea taxus. The sequence goes on along the minus strand of ML098554.1, from coordinate 68,951 downwards.
ATAAAAATAAAAAATAAAATCAGCAAAAGTATTGATTCTAAATTTTCTGCTCTTATTCTTTCCCCCCAAACCACTTATTTTTATATTGATTATAGAGGTAAATTATATAAATATATATCAAATACTTCAATCAATAAAATCAGGGGCAAAAATGATAAATATAGTTTAATATGTGCCAGATATATTTTTCAATCTCATAAATTTTCCTCAATATTTTGACATTTACCACTGAAACCTCCATTGATTGGAAATAAATATATTTGTATGAACTTATTAAAAGTAAAGGCTGTACAGCACTTTAAGTCATAATATGTTTTTAAAATTGATTTCAAATGTTGAGATAATATATATCCTATAACTGGTTTATTTAACATAGCTTGTATTGGAGGTCTGCTAATCAGTTGAAGCAATCACTAGAGGAACACCTTAAATCAAAAAAATGTGTGCAATAAACATTCTGTCTAATGTTAAAACATAAATGCACATGAATTCCTCAAAGTTTAGAGTACCTCCAAGGCCTTTTGTATATGTGGAACTGATTTTAACTATCTGCATAAGCCATGTCCATAATAATCTGTGATTTCTGTTTTAATTTCTTTTACCTGAGTGATCTACAGCTAAGATTCAAAGTTCTTTCTAGGTGTTCATAAAATTTTCTAATAGTTGAACCACCCATATCAAATTTGAAAGAAATATTTTAACTATTTGTTTTGAGTTTTTTCAAAATATCCAACTTATTTTTCATGGAAAGAACTCTTTTTTGCAGCTGTATTTAACTTTTTTTTTTTTTAATTTAAACATATAATGTAACTCCACCACCCTCTCCCAACACCCCTCCCCCCACCCCCCACAGTTTGTTTTATGACATTAAGAGTCTCTTTTGGTTTGTCTCCCTCCCGATCCCATCTTGCTTCATTTTTTAACATAATGCATAACTGAGTTATATAATTAAAATAAACATTACTGGCCAACAGGTGGCTGCAAGTAAGGAAGTGACTCAACACATGGGATTAGAATTACTCGAGCACAGTAGAGAATGACCTGTTAGAAGAGGGTATTCAGTGAGTAATGACCATAGCTCAGAATGACTGTCTAAAAAAGACATCAGAACTGTAAATTCTTATACTAAAAATTATCATACAACAAACAGTCCTGCTCAAAATATTTCTTCAACTTTTCTCGTGTCAATATTTCTGTTCTCATGAGTAACTATTGTGATCAGTTTGATAGGTCATTCTAGACATTTCAAATACACACACACACACACACTCATGTGTGCTTATTTGATTACTTTTTATACACACAATAACATAAATTATGTCTTATTTTTAATTTTTACATATTTTAATTAAATTGTCAAATCTTTTCATTTGTAGTTGAGTATACATCTGCACTAAATACCATCCACCTATTTTATAATGATCTGGGCAAGAAAGGCAAGGGCTGGTACTTGGGTGATAGCAGGGGAAGAAGGATGGGGAACTGTAGAAGGTCTCCAAAAGTAAAATTGCCTGAAGTTACACTTATGTCTGGGATGAAGGAGAGGTTATCTAAGATAAATATTAAGTTTCCCATCTGGGTAACTGGAGAGATAGTTATCTGAATAAGAGAAAGGTGGAAGATAAGTTTTGTTGAGGAAAGGGTTGGTTCACAAACAGGCTCCAATATGCAGAGGGCAAGGAGAGACTCAAGAAAGAGGCAGTTCACTCCAGATTAGTAAGTGGCACTCTTAATAAGCAAGGAAATTTACATGTGAAACTTGTCCAGTCTTGGGCAGTAGATCTCCAGTCCTGCCCACCTTAACTCAAAAATTTATATAAAAGCCTTAACTGGGTTCAGTTCATATATCACCCAGATGGTATCAATAACACATTATTTTCTCAAGGCTATGTCTTTAAAAAATAGTATGTTAATAGTAAGTGGGGTATGAATTCCAAGGACAGAGGTAGGAGTAATGAGCCTCCAACTGCCTAGGTTCAGTTTGCTAGTCAACTGAGGCTCATGTCTTCTTGACGACCATCCCAAAAGAAAGGAATTGAGGTTTTGTCATAATGGATTTTATGTGCTTTTAGCATATATGTCCAAGTGGAGAGGCATTGTGGGAAACAAAAGTATGGAAGAGTGATATGAGTATAGAATTCAGTGAATCCTTTTTCTTTTGCACTACATGGTGCTTTTGTGAGGGTCTCTGTAAAATGCCTTGATGAATTCCTGTTACCCTATATTGATAGTATTCTCCTGATCAAATTGACTCTTTCTTCTAAAAATGGAAATGATTTTAGTCTAACATATTCATAGTAATCAGTTTAAAAGTTATATAATTTTTAATCAAAGACCCAGCTTTTGAAAGCTCAGAAATAAAATAATTTCATTTCACTGTTAAAAATATTTGAAAACTTTTGTAGTAAAATATGTTAATTGACTAGCATAGACAAATTCCAGAGCCCCCAAATTGGGATCTTATTAAAAAATACTTATTGCAATGCATAGGCATTAAAATCTACTATATTACAGTAATTGCTCTATAATGACACTTGAGAATCATCAGTGAGCAAAACAAAAATGATTGTTGTGGGCCAGGCAATTTATGGCAACTACTCATTCTATGGAGTATCATTTAAATCTTCGCCTATCTTAGCAAAAATATCATTTAATCTAATTTATGTGTGAAAAATCTAATTTAACATCAACATTTTCAGTAAGCCTCTGATTCTGACTGGTGGTCTTATATACCAGAGGAACCTCTTGAAAACCTGAAAAGAAACAAAAGATATAGAAAATAATACACATTAACATTTGTTATATGCATAAACCTTTCAGACACTGGACTTAGTATGTATGCATTTTCTCATTTATTCTTAACAACAACCCTGTGAAGTAGACACTTTTCATTTCTTCAGTGTGATGTAAATTAGGTTTAGAAAGTCAGGTAAATTCACTAATATTATAAAGTGGCATGGCTGGGCAATCCTACTTTACATGCTACGCATTTTTTTAAAGATTTTATTCATTTATTTGATAGAGACTCTAGACAGAGATCACAAGTAGGCAGAGAAGCAGGCAGAGAGAGAGGAAGGGAAACAGGCTCCCTACTGAGCAGAGAGCCTGATGTTCGGCTTGATCCCAGGACACTAGGATCATGACCTGAGCTGAAGGCAGAGGCTTTAACCCACTGAGCCATGCAGGCACCCCTACATGGTAAGCATTTAATCACTACGTTATGTTCTCCACATGTAAGTTTTGTGTAAGAAAATGTTTAAATATTTGTATTGATTTGTCCTTAGGACAATAAAGGTATCCATTTATAATTTTTTTTATGAATACGTAGGGACAGAGGAAGAAAAAATGAATAATGTCAATGAGAAATATATCAACAAACTAAGATGATTTCCAAAAAAATTCAATTTGGCATTTTTATACTAAAAATGGAAAATTTAGTTACTTTCTCTTTTTAAAAATAATTGTTTTGTGAGATTTAGCTTTGTATATGCTTCAACATATTTTATTCTATCAATCTTCTGGAAGTTTCATTTAGGGGATGGTGGAGAAGTGCTGAAGTGGCTATGACAGTAAATCAGCTTTGCATCATGCACTATGTTTTTCAAGGTGATGGATTATAGGCTGAGAAATCATGCTGATCACTGGATATCACCGCTGATAAGCTAGGGTCAGCCCAAAGTCATTCAAATACCTTTGAACATTAATCAGTGTAAATCTCATATTTGGAGATGAAAAGAATGTCACTGATTATAAATAACCACTCTCTTATATAGTGACTATTTAAATTCATCAACAGGGAAAAGAAAGTAAAGTAAATTTTTTTAAAGTTCTAACTGTCATATACTATCTTAATTGGCTGCAACTTACTACACAACTTTTATTCATGGAAACATTTAAGGGCAGACATCATAGGTATACAGGATATATGCTATATTCAAAGATGTTTAATTTCTATTCATTTTTAATTGAGATATTATTTATGTACAGTGAAATGCACAGGTTATAAGTGGAATATTCAATGAGTTTTGACAAACATACACACTGTGTAACCACTATCACAATCAACATACAGGAATTTCTATTACCCCACAAAGTTCTCTTGTGCTTTTTTGTATTCTAGCTCCCCTTACCCTCTACCCATCACCACCAATCCCAGTCCTGGTCCCAGGTGACCATGCTTCTGAATTCTATCAAACTAGTCCAGTATCATCCACTGGAACTTCACATAAATTAAATCATTTAATATTTTTGTGTGCCTAGCTTTTTCACCCAGCATAATATTTTGGAGATTGACCCATGTTTCAAGACTCAGTAGGGGCCCCTCAATGGCTCAGTTGGTTAAGCATATGGTTTGGCTCAGGTCATGAACTCAGGGTCCTGGGATCAAACCCTCACCAAAGGACTCCCCACTCCATGGGGAGTCTGTTAATCCCTCTATCCCTCCCCCCTGCTCAGGCTCTCTCTCTCTCTCAAATAAATAAATAAACAAAATCTTAAAAAAAAAAAAGACACAGTAGATTGTTCTTTTTTAATGTTGAATAGTTTTCCATTCTGTAAAAAATGCCATGATTTCTTTACCTGTCAAAGAATATCTAAGTGGTTTATCCATTGGATCTAGTATAAATAATCCTGTATGATCCTTCTTGTGTGTGTTCAAAAATAGACTCAAAATGGATAAAAAACCTAAATGTGAGACAGGAATCCATCAAAACCCTGCAGGAGAACACAGGCAGAAATTGTGACTTCATCAAGATAAAAAAGTTTTTCCACACCAAAGGAAACAGTCGACAAAAATCAAAAGACAACTGACAGAATGGGAGAAGATATTTGCAACTATCTTATCAGGTAAAGGGCTAGTATATAAAATCTATAAGGAACGTATGAGCCTCAACACCCAAAGAACAATTAATACAATCAAGAAATGGGCAGAAGACATGAAGAGACATTTCTCCAAAGACGTACAGATGGCCAAAGGACACATGAAAAAATGTTCCACATAACTTGGCATCAAGGGAATATAAAGCAATGAGATGACCTAATGAGATACCACCTCACACCAGTTAGAATGGCTAAAATTAACAAGTCAGGAAACAACAAATGTTGGTAAGGATGCAGGAAAAGGGGAATCCTCTTACACTTTTGGTAGGAACAGCCAGTCTGGAAAATGGCATAGAGGTTCCTCAAGAAGTTAAAAGTACAACTACCCTATAGCCCAGCAAATGCACTGTGAGGTATTTACCCCAAAGATATAAATGAAGTGATCTGAAGGGACACCTGCACCCCAATGTTTATAGCAGCAATGTCCATAATAGCCAAACTATGGAAAGAACTGAGATGTCCATCAACAGATGAATGGATAAAGAAGATGTGGTACACACATACACACACACACACACACACAAATACTATTCAGCCAACAAAAAATGAAATCTCATTTGCAATGATGTGGATGGAACTAGAATGTATTATACTAAGTGAAATAAGTCAATCAGAGAAAGGCAACTATCATATGATCTCATGCATATGTGGAACTTAAGAAACAAAACATAGGGGAGGGGAGGGGGGAAAATAAGATGAAATCAGAGAGGGAGACTAACCATAAGGCCTCCTAATCATAGGAGACAAACTGGGTTGATGGAAGTGAGGGGGGTGGGGGATGGGGTAACTGAGTGATGGATTTTAAGGAGGGCATGTGATATAATGAGCACTGGGTGTTGTATAAGACTGATGAATCACTGAACTCTACCTCTGAAACTATTAATACACTACACGTTAATTAACTGAATTTAAATAATTTTTTTAAATTTGTGTGTGTGTGTGTGTGTGTGTGCATTTTTATTTCTTTTGTACTAGAATTACTAGAAGTGGAGTTTCTTCTAGTATGTTTACTTTTATGAGAAACTGGGAAACAGTATTGAAAGTGGCCCTATTGTCTTGCATTCCCACCAGTTATGCATGAGAGTACTGGTTGATAAACAATATAACTATTAGTTGATGTTGTCAGACTTAAATTTTAGCTATTCTGCTGAGTACACAGTGGTATCTGGTTTTACTTTCACTGTGTATATCCTGATGATTAAGTATGTTGAACATGTTTCATGTGTTTACTGACTCTTCATATATTTTCTATAGTGAAATATCTGTACAAGTATTTCACCCGTCTTTGGTGAACTGCCTTCCCATTATTATGTCCTAGGTGTTTATAAACTATGGATAAGTTCTGTATCATATGCATATACATTTCCTAAACTTTGATATTCCCATTCTATTTTTCATTAGTTTTGTGTCCTAGAATGTATGTGGGCAAATAACAGCACACAAATATTTCCCTTAGTTGAATTTTAGAAATCCCATACTTTTAATGTTTATATATAGACCCAAATTTTAATGTGAGGTAGGAATCAGATTTTTTTAGTTGTTTTTATGCAAATACCCAGCTTTCTGGTATCATTTGTCAAAAAGACGTTCTTTTCCTCATTAAATTGCTTAGATGACTTTGATCTATTTACGTACTCTATTCTGTTTCAGGGATCAATTTATTCTTATGCCAACACTCACTTTAACTGTTGAAATTAGACAAGATAAATACTACCATTTTGTTCTCCTTTTGAAGTTATTTTGCCTTTTTAAGTATTTTATATTTCTATATCAATTCTATGAACAGCCTGTCAATTTCTTTTTTTTTTTTTTAAAGATTTTATTTATTTATTTTGACAGAGAGAGATCACAAGTAGGCAGAGAGGCAAGCAGAGAGAGAGGAAGGGAAGCAGGCTCCCTGCTGAGCAGAGAGCCCCATGCGGGGCTCGATCCCAGGACCCTGGGATCATGACCTGAGCTGAAGGCAGAGGCTTTAACCCACTGAGCCACCCAGGTGCCCCCAGCCTGTCAATTTCTACCAAAATAAAAAAGAAGCAAAGATTTTATTTGATTTATTATTAAATCTATCTTAATATAGGGGACACTGGCTAGCTCATTCTGTGTAGAAGGATACTCCTGATTTCAGGGTCATGAGTTCAAGCCCCATATTGGGCGTAAAGCTTCAGTTAAAAAAAAAAAAAAAAAAGAATAAGCCTATCTTAATGAAAAATCATGGTATTTTCTCCATTTTTTTTAGATTACTATTAATCCCTATAACTCAGTTCTGTGATTTGTAATGTCACTGTTTAGCATACCTTTCCTCAAATATATTTCACATACTTTATTTCTTTGATGAAATCCAAATGACATACAAAATTTTTATTTTCCAGTTATTCCTTGATAGATTGTAGAAAAACAAAATACTTTTATAAATTGACTTTATATTCTGCAATCCTAAAATTTTAACTCATAATTTGAGTAGATATCTAGATTTCTTCAGATATTCTATAGATGAAATCATTGAGTCTGTAAATCCAGTTTTATATATATCTTTTTAATCATTATACCTTTTATTTATATTTTTCCCTTATTGCACTTGCTAATGTCTCCAATGAAATGTTCAACAGAAGTAATGAGAGCAGGTATTTTTGCCTTGTGCCCATTCTCAAGAGAAAGTGTCTACATTTATAACATTAGAATAAAATGTTATCTGTAGTTTTTTTTTTTTCTATTGGTGAGAGTGAAAACATTTTTCTTTCTTCATTGTTTCATGGTAACTTTTATCACAATTTTCAAATGCCTTTTTTTGCTTCTATTGAGGTGATCATATGATTTTTCTCCTTTAATTATCTCAATTCAATGAATAATGTTGATGTATTTTCCCATTTTAAAATAAATGTTAATTCCTGTGATAAATACTACTTGGTTATGATACATTATTATTATTTTTACATATCATTAGACTCAATTATCTAAATTATTTTAAGAAATTTTACATATATGTTCCTGAGAGATATTATTCCATATTTTTATCTTTCTCCACCAAGTTTTATTTAATAGTTTACAATATATTGATTACATTTATGGCTTGTGACTTTTGGGGAATGCAGACTTTTTTTTTTTAAACTGTCTTCCTCTAGTGGAGTTTTTTTTGTTTTGTTTTGTTTATTATTTTTTATTATTATCAATTTTCTTTTCTTTTTTTATTGTCTGGGTATTGGGATTACGTGGCACTATAAAATCACTTAGAAAGTATCACCCTTATTCTGTATTTTCTGGAAGTCTTTGTCTAAAAGTAGTTTTGTTTTGTTTTGTTTTTTCTTCCTTAAATTTTTACTTGCACTTCCCACAGAAACTACCCTGGCTTGGAGTATACTTTGTGGAAATGTATTACTACATTTCTTACTACATATTGAATACTTTATAAATATATAGATTATTCTGTTCTCTATTCCTTCCAGTCTAAATTTTGATAATTTTGTCCTTCAAGCAATTTTTCAATGTTATATGTTATCAATTGTATTGATCATAAAGTTGTTCATAATATTTATTATTCTTTTATTAGCTTTAGAATCTGCAATGATACACCTTTCTTCATTCCTGATATTGGCCACTTTTTAAACAGATAATAAATTTTACTTCTACCACAGTGGTTTGATTGTGTAGCATTAAAGTAAGCCTTGAAATCAGGCTGTATAAATCCTCCAGTTGTGTGTTCATTTTCCAAAGTTGTTTTAGCTAATTTAGGTCATCTACATTTCCATGCACATTTTATAATAGTTTTCTTAATTTATATAAAAGAAAACCACTGGAATTTCAAATGAGAACATTTTGAAGCTACATATCAAATTGGAGAAAATTATCATTTTAATTATGTTAAGTATTTCAAAGTATTAAGTGGATATATTTCTCTATGTATTTAGGTCTTCCTTATTTATTTCTTCCTTCCATTTTATAAGTGACACATAACATTGTGTAAGTTTAAGATAGACAAGGTGATGATTTGACATATATATATTGTAAAGTGATTACCTGAATAAGGTTAATGAACACATTCATCATCTCACATAACTACTAGATTTTTTTGTAGTGAGACCATTTATGATCTATTCTCTTAGCAACTTTCAAGATTACAATACAATATTATTAACTGAATCACCATGCTCTATTTTTGATGCCTAGAACTTATCTTCAACCTGGAAGTGTGTACCCTTTGACCAACAACTCCCCAATTTCCCTACAGCCCAGCCCATGGTAACCACTTTTTTAGTCTGTTTCTATGTCTTTGGCTATTTTTTAAGATTCCACATATAAGTGAAATCTTACATTTTTTATCTTTCTCTGTCCTCTGTATTTAGCAATAATGCCCTTAAGTTCTGCCTATATTGTCACAAAGGGTGTTTTCCTTCTCTCTCTCTGTCTTTTTCTTTTTCTTTTTGGGTACAAAATATTTCATTGTTTATTGTATACCAAATTTTCTTTATCCATTCATGTATTGATGGACACTTAGTTTTCTTTTCATATCTTGATTATTGTGACTAATACTGCAATGAACATGGGAATGCAGGCATTTTTTTCTACCAGAGATAGAAAGATAGGTAGATGACTGATACATAAAAATCATTTGAGCTTCTTATTTAATTTATGCCTGAAGCCAAATGCATCTCTTTTAGTTTTATTTTGGCCTCACAGATTTGTTTTGAGTTTTTGTCACTTATAGATGCAGAGGTCAGAAATACAAATTGCAAGATTTTTTCTTTTCTTTTTTTTTTTTTTTTTGGTGGATAAATATCATCTAAGTGCATATTATGCACTAGAAAAATATATTTTTAATAATATTTTTAATAAGAACACAATTTTTATTTAATCTAGGGGAAGGAAATAGTGTATGCAAAATATTTAACATTTTCCTTCACCAGTATCCTGAAAATCAAGTATTAGTTTATGAATACACATTTAAGATTTTCCTTATCAATCCCCTACCAAGAGGAAATGTAAGCTTTACTCTTTAAGATATAGCTATCTGTGTGTTCCAGAAATTCTTTTCTTCAAAGTCAGATACTGCCTCCAGCATATTGATGTAGCTGTCTGGAAATAAAGAGCATTTGACTCATTTTTCTGTACTTATTTTTATGCCAATTTCTAAATGACAATGTTTATATTTGGGGGGGTAACTTTATAGTTTCACAGATTGCAGGAAGTGATTTGGGATGGGGCTAGAGGCTAAATTCTTTACTAAATTCTTTATTGAGTTAATGGTATTTTTTCTCATTATTTCATTAAAGTTTAAAAATTTCAATTAAAATAGTTTGTTTTACTTGTGTGCTAAAGCAACACCTATCATTTTGAGAGCATTTATTTTACGTTTAGTGAAATGCAATCACTTAATACTCTTGGAGTTGCATTAATGCAGGCACAAAGTAATAGTATTAGAAGTCAAATAAGTTGAGGGGTGCCTGGGTGGCTCAGTTGATTAAGTCTCTGACTCTTGATTTTGGCTCAGATAGTGATCTCAGGGTTGTGAGATCAAGCCCTCTATTGGGTTCTGAAGTGGGTGTGAAGCCTGCTTAAGATTCTCCCTCTCCCCCTCCCCCACTAAAAAAAGAAGCGAAGTTTAATAAATTGGGCTAGGAGTCAGACATGAAGTTTCAGAAATGTAAAATCCCTCTATTCCCATTAATATAGTGGCCATAAACCAAACTTGGGACAGACAACAAAATAAAGTAGACATATACAGAACTCAGGCTGTCAATTTTGATTATCATTGAAAGATATAATAAATCTGGAAACATAATTTTTGAAGTAATTAAATTAATCGTAGAATAATTACTGTTACAGAAAGTAAGTATCTTTTGTGTGGTAAAAATAACATTAAATTGACCATCTTAACTATCTTTAATTATGCAATTCAGTAGTGTTAAGATTATTTACATCATTGTACAACAGATCTCTACAACTTCAACTTGCAAAACTGACACTCTATATTCATTGAACAGCAAATCACAATTTCCTCTCCCCCTAGCCCTTTTTCTACTTTCTGTTTCTATGGTTTTGACAGCTTCCTCTATATCTTATGAATGGATTCATACAGTATTTGTGCTTTTGTGACTGGATTAACTTGCTTAGCATAATGTCCCTGAGGTTAATCCATATTATAACATGTAACAGAAACTCCTTCATTCTAAAGGCTGCATAATATTCCAATGTATGTATATTTTACATTTTCCTTATCCTTAATTCATCTGTTGGTTGACATCTGAGTTCCTTTCATCTCTTGGCTATTGTGAATAATGCAGCAATGAACATGTTTCTGTAAGCATGTTTTTATTGGCCCATTTGTGGTTGGCTTATTCTATTATTTTTTTATAGGAAAAAAAGGAAAAAGAAACCTGGGCACTTGTCTACACTTGAAAGACATATAATGATAATGGACCAGGTACAATGAAAGACTATTTTTCAGTCTTGCTTGGAGACCATGATGAAAACAACCAGCAGAGTTTAGAAATGCTCTACAGTTAGCCACAGGCACAGGTTTTTTGTTTTTTTTTTAATGTTTTGTTAGCCACCATACAGTACATCATTAGTTTTTATGTAGTGTTCCATGAGCCACAAGCACAGGATTTTATATAGAGCAAAGTGTTGCGTGGTGTGGGAGATGGTGAATGGAGGCAAGATTTACACCTTCCCTCATTATCTGCTAGCCCCCTATAAGTATTATTTGAAGAATATAAATAGACATAGTGCTACTGCCACACAGATTGAGAAACAAGAGAAATCCTTTCATGTTTCCTACCAACCTCTTTATAGACATTACTGATGGCCTAAACCTTTACTGTATATTAGAGCTTCCTGTTCCATTTTGTTCATATATCTGTGTGGATTTTGGTCTTGAATTCCTTTTCATGGTTATTACATAAGCTAATATATGTATGGTTTTAACATGTGGTTCTAAAACCCATAATATTTAAAATGATTACATATGATAAAATAGAAGTGAATATATTTTATTACATAGACTTATTTTTGCATGTGTAAAAATGTTCATCTGAGAAATCTGATCAATAGTTGTTTCTTTTTTCATTATCCAATGAAGCAGATAATTTTAACAGAAAGGGAAAAATTGTGTCCTCTTCCTTAACACCTAGTTCATACAAGACATGATGTTTGTGATTTACTTTAGTGGTTATATTTTCCTATGTCTTATTAATTTTAAAGCTATTTAATTATAAAAGCTTATCAGAGTAAGAAGAACCCTTTCCTCAACAAAATATTAAGATTATATCTAAAGCATCTGCCTTCTTTACGTTCTATAAATTTAGAAAAATAAATCTGAGTCTATTGATCAAAAAAATAGGCACAAGATGTCTATTTAACACTTTCACCACCTAATATTAAAGTGTGTCTTGTATATCTTGGATTATAATCCTTAAAAGAAGTAAACATAAATTAGATTATGTTTATGTTTTTTGTGTATTTAGTTTTCATGCTACAAAAATAATTTGAACAGCATTGCTTCAATGTTACTTACTAGAATTTAAACTACATAAGTACAGGGACTTTTTATCCACCTCTGTGTCCTGCAGTGCCTTGTACATTAAATCCTCAGACCTGATCCATCCTATAGCTGAAAGTTTCTACTTTTTTTTTTTTACCAACATCTCTATATTTTCTGCCTTTCCTAGCTCCTTCATAACTACCATTCCATTCTCTATTACTACATGTTTAGCTTTCTTAGACTTTACAAATAACTAACACCATAGAGTAATTACTTTTTTCCATCTAGCTTATTCCACTTAACATAATGCCCTCAACTTCTATTATTTTTGTAAATGACAGGATTCCACTCTTTTTCATGGCTGAATAAGATTTATTATATTTCTTCACCTACTCATCTACTGATGGACATTGTTTTGTTTTCATATGCTATCATGAATAATGCTATAATGAAATTTGAGAGAAGGTACTTCTTTGATATCTTGTGAATATTCTGTTCACAACATATTTTCAATATTATTGATGTCTCTCTCTCTTTTCACCTAGTGACTTTTGTAACTTTATTTTTTTAAGATCTTATTTATTTTGAGAGAGACAGAGAGAGCACGGGTTGGGGGAAGGAGCAGAGGGAGAGGGAGAAGCTGACTCCCTGCTGAGCAGGAGTCAGTCCCAAGATTCTGTGATCATGATCTGAGCCAAAGGGAGACACTTAACTGACTGAGCCACCCAGTCATCCCCACTTTTGTAACTTTATATGTGGATCTTAACCCTTTCTCTTTTAGACTTAGTACAAATAGTTACCCATCTGTGTCTTACTCTTTTCCTTCTTTTTAATAATACTTTAAAATATGGTACAAATAAATTACCCTCCCATTAATCGCTTTCCACAGAAGCAATTTGTTTTATATTTTTTAATGTATATTTCCTTTATTTAATTTGAGTATAGGTGACACACAATGTTACATTAGTTTCAGGTGTACAACATAGTGATTCACCATCTCTATATGTTTTGCTATGCTCACACAAGATTAACTATCATCTGTCATCATATAATGTTATTATAATATTATTCCATATTTGCCTTTTATTCTCATGATTTACTCATTCTATAACTGGAAGCCTACATATCCCACTCCCTTTCATCTTTTATTAGCCTAAATTATTTCAATTAATATAATACCTTATAGATCCATCCATTGTTGTTGCAAATGGCAATATTCCATTTTATATATTATATATATAGTTTATATATATACATGCATTCCATATACATGTATATATACATATACATTCCATTATATACACACACATATGTATGTATACACACACACACACCCCACATCTTCTTTATCTATTCTTCCATACTTGAATACCCAAATTGCTTCCATATTTTGGCTATTGTAAATAATACCACACAAAAAAATAGGAGTGCATATATCTTTTCAAATTATTGTTTACACTTTCTTAGATAAATATTCAGTAATTAAATCACTGGATCATATAGTATTCCCACTTTTAATTTTCTGAAAAATCTCCATAATGTTTTCCATAGTGTCTGAGCCAATTTAATTCCCAGCAATAGTGCATAAGGGTTTCTTTTTCTCCACATCCTTGCCCGCACTTGTTATTTCTTGTCTTTTTGAATCTAGCCATGCAAACAAGTATAAGGTGGTAACTTATTATAGTTTTGATTTGCATTTCCCCAATTAGTAATGCTGAACATCTTTTCATAAGTTTGTTGGCCATCTCTTTGTCTTTTTTGAGAAAACATCAATTCAAGTCTCCTGCCCATTTTTAATTTTTTTTTTTTTTATTTGTCAGAGAGAGAGAGCACAGGCAGACAGAGTGGCAGGCAGAGGCAGAGGGAGAAGCAGGCTCCCTGCTCGGCAGGGAGCCCGATGTGGGACTCCATCCCAGGACGCTGGGATCATGACCTGAGCCTAAGGCAGCCACTTAACCAACTGAGCCACCCAGGCGTCCCTCCTGCCCATTTTTTGATCAGATATTTTTTGGTGTTTAGTTACTATATTGCAAAAATGGATACATATATATCATATATACATATATGATATATATAGTATTGTCCACTTTAGATTGCATACTTAAATTTAAGTTTTTGCCTATTTTAATAAATACACAAGGGTTGTCCTTTTGTCTTCTTCTCTATAAATCAGTTTTAAAGATAATCCCCACACATTGCACATATTTGATTAGTTACCTTACATAACTTTTATCTTTAAAACTTCAGGTCAGATATTATGAAAAAATTAACTTCTTCAAATTCAGATAGGTTTATGGTGTATTAGGCAAATTCAAAGTCTAAACAAAATTCATAAATGTGTTCTAACTATAAGTGTGGGTCTCATAAGAATAGCACATTGTCCCCAGGTCTCTTTTCCAGTCTGGAGACTGTTCACAACACTCTATTTGGGATCTCAAAGCAGTATATATCTATGAAATTACAGGCATCTCTGGGAAATTACTAAAATATCTTTTTTAGCTTATGCTAACCAGGAGATTTCAAGGATATCATGTATACCCCATTTGTATGGTTTTCTGAAAAGATGGCAAAACGATCCCCCTCTTTTCTGTTAGATATCAGAAGGTCTCCTTCCTCCAACCTGCCTGTAGGTAGGAAGCTCCTTAGTTACTATTCCTAAGTCAAATTTTGGTGGTCTAGTGTTGTACCCATATAAATGGAAATAAATTGAGGTGGTTACTCTGCTACTGAATTTTATGGTGAATTTTATGAAAAAAATGTATCATCTATGTTTAGGGTTGCTTTAGTGACTTATATTTAGGAAAAATGAAGGAAGAGAAAAAAGTGTATGAGACAGGATAGTCGGAAACTCCAGAAAAATATAATATTTTATAGAAAGAAAATATTATTATAATGTATGCATTATGTATCCTAGGGCTTCAGTAACAAAGTACCACAAACTGGGTAATTTAGAACAACAGAAATTTATGCATAATTCTGAGAGAAAGAAATCAGAAATGAAGATACTGGCAAATCCAGCTCCAGCTGAAGAAAATAGAGAAGAATCTGTTCCACACTTCTTCCTTAATTTTGGCTTGTAAATGACCATTGTCTCCTCCTGTTTCTTCATATTGTCTTCTATTTCTATATTCAGATATTTTTTTAAGACTTTTTTTATTTATTTGACAAAGAGAGACACTGCAAGAGATGGAACACAAGCAGGTAGAGTGGGTTAGGGAGAAGCAGGCTTCCCACTCACCAGGGAGCCTGATGTGGGGCTTGATTCTAGGACCTTGGGATCATGACTTGAACCAAAGACAGATCTTAACTTAATGACTGGGTCACCCAGGCAACCCCAAATATTTGTTTTTTTTATATGGACAAGAGTCATATTGATTTAAGACTCACTCTAATGACTTCATCTTAACTTAATCGCATCTGCAAAAACCATATTTCCAAATAAGATTATATTCCAAGGTACCCGGTGTTAGAGCTTCAACATATCTTTTGGGAATTGAATACAATTCAATTCATAATAGTATACAACCTAACTTAGTGTAAATGGTGGGATTATGTCATGATAATGGAAGCAGTTACTATTGCTCTAACCAAGGGGAATTGGAGGTCTATGTGTGTATTAAAAAAGTTAAGTCCTGAAACTTAAAAAAAAAAAAAAATCATAAGGTAGCAATGTAAGCAGTTTACTTACATATTAAAATGAATATCAATAGAATCTGGAAAGAAAGCTGAGAGTAGGTTTGAAGAACTAAACGGGGTTTGGTTGCAGGTAGATGAGATTAAGATGATATTGTTGTTTTTATAATATATTTTAGAATTATATGGATATAAATGTTAATTTTGTATATGAATATACTATGATAAAATAAAATTTAAATTAAATCATAATTAAATACACATGTAAAGTGTCCCAGACATTTAGAAGCATGGCAATTGGAAGCCCTAAGTCTTAGACAAACTGATTTTAAGACTGTTGAGATCCTGTCCAAATTAAAAATGAGTAATAAAATAAACGTTTACTGGATGCTAATGGAAAAAAGTCACTAATTGATACTAGAAATTCCTATTTCTTCTTCCTTTCCTTCCTTCCTTCTTCCTTCCTTTTTCTCTTCCTTCCTTTCTTTCAAATTCTGTGACTTTTCAGTTTAAGGAACTAATCTTTTTCCTTTCATCACTTGAAAGGTACTCTCTCATTTCTTTCTGACCCATGTAGTTTCTGATAAGAAAGCCACTGTTATTGAATTGAGTTTCCCCTCCAGGTAAAGTGTCATTTTCTCTGGATGTTTCAAGAGTCCTTCTTTTTCATGTGTCTTTACCTTTCAGATGTTTAATTATGTATGATGTATCTTGGTGTGAATTTCAATGGGTTTATCCTTTTGGGGATTTCCTTCTTGAAACTGCAGATTTATGTCTCTTGCCAAATTTGGGAAGTTTTAGCTACTATTTACTTTTACTACTTCTTCAGCTCTGATCTCCTTTTCCTCCCAGAAGTCTGACGACTTAAAAATTAGATCTTTTATTTATTTATTTTAAAGATTTTAGTATTTATTTTACACAGAGAGATACAGTGAGAGAGGGAATACAAGCAGGGGAAGTGGGAGAGGGAGAAGCAGGCTTCCTGCTGAGCAGGGAGCCAGATATGGGGTTTGATCCCAGGGCCTGGGATCATGACCTGAGCCAAAGGCAGACACTTAATGTCTAAGCCACTCAGGCACCCAGTTAGGTCTTTTATTATAGTTATCCGCAGGTATCTATTTTTATTTCCTTTTTTTGAATATAAATGTCCAACTGCTTTAGCATCATTTTTTAAAAATATATTGTTTTTCTGTTGAATTGTTTTTGTATACTCATTGAAAATCAATTGACCCATATATGGACCTATTGTTGGATTTTCTATTCTGTTGCCTGATTTATGTGTTTATCTTTTCATGATTCCCACACCCTCTTGATTACTGAGAGTTTTGTCTTAAAAAGCAGTTAGTGTCAGTCTTTCAACTTTATTTTTTTTTAAGATTTTATTTATTTATTTGACAGAGAGAGATCACAAGCGGGCAGAGAGGCAGGCAGAGAGAGGAGGAAGCAGGCTCCCCGGGGAGCAGAGAGTCCAATGCGGGGCTCAATTCCAGGACCCTGGGATCATGACCTGAGCTGATCTGAGACTAAGGCAGAGGCTCTAACCCACTGAGCCACCCAGGCGCCCCTCAACTTTATTTTTAAATTAGTTTTGTAGGTTCTAGTTCTTTTGCCTTTCTACTTACAATTTAGATTATTTATTTCATCATTTCTTAAAAACTCAAAATCTGTAAATTATTTTTTATTGAGATAGTATTTAATGTATAGGTCAATTTTTGAGAGACAATTTTGAAATAATTTTGAGAGACAATTAGTATCTTTCAATACATGAACATGGAATATCCTTCCATTTTTTTTTTTTTAAGATTTTATTTACTTATTTGAGAGAGAGAGATCACAAGTAGGCAGAGAGGCAGGCAGAGAGAGAGGGGGAGGCAGGCTCCCTGCTGAGCAGAGAGCCCGATGTGGGGCTCGATCCCAGGACCCTGGAATCATGACCTGAGCCGAAGGCAGAGGCTTTAACCCACTGAGCCACCCAGGTGCCCCTATCCTTCCATTTATTTAGACCTTCTTTGATGTCTTTCATTACTATTTTATAATTTTAAGATTAAAAGTTATCTACATACCTATTTGATTTATGCATATTGGTATTTCAGTCTTTTCATTGCTCATGGAAAATAAACTTGTTATGTTCTTATTTTATTGTTTGGTTTGGTTTGGTTTGCTTTTAGCTTTAGTTTACAATTGAATTGAAAACTTATTTTTGTGTGTTGCCCTAGTACCCTGAACCATCCTACATATCCTCACTAGCTACAATAGCAAATTTTTGTGGATTATTTTATTTTATTTTTTAGCATACACAACCATGGATTCTATAAGCACAATTTATTAGGTTTTTTTTTTTTTACTTTAATTAACATGTAAACTAAGTCCTCCAGTGTCATGTTTCATGGGGTCCATAAAAGTGGCTTACATACTTTCTTGTGTTGAGAAGGAGAATTTTTTCTACCCTTTGGGATTCTTCTAGTTGTCTAAGAGTTAACTTGACATGAAACAGATTTTTTTTATTTTTTTTATTTAAGCTTTTTTATTTAAACATATAATGTAACCCCACCCCTCTCCCAACCCCTCTCCCCCCTACCCCCCTCAGTTTGTTTTATGACATTAAGAGTCTCTTTTGGTTTGTCTCCCTCCCGATCCCATCTTGACATGAAACAGATTTTTAAGAGAAAGAAAAAACAAGTTTAATTATATACACATAGAGGCCCAATAATGAAATTGAGACCCTAAAGAAATCACTAAGGTAGGCAGTTTTTATACTTTTTAAACAAAGAAACAATAAACCTGTGAGCAATTGACAAGAACAAAGAGAACTTAGGTTTGGGAGCCTCAATTAATAAGGAACTGTAAACAAAAGAACTTGAAGGAACTTCCCTATCTCTGGCGATAAGAATCTCTTTACCTCCTCTTACAAAGTGGATACCTCTCACATGGACGATTTGTTTCTTGCTTTTTGTCAGAGTATTCTTTTTCCACTGGCTGTTTCTTAAGTAATTTTTATTTAAAATAATCTATATGCCAAAGTGACACATTAGGCTGGCCTACTCTTGGCCTGTATATTCCTGAAATTAGGATAAAGGATTTAGTTCTTCACAAAAGATGGCTATGTGGTTTTTCTTCATAATCTCTTGATATGGTAAATTACATTTAGTGGTTGTTGTATTAAGAATCACAGTTTATTCCTTGGAAGAACCTGAGGGTTGGAAGACTCTATAGCCTAGTATTTAATACCTTTTTTTTTCCACTTCACAACTTTAAAGATAAATTTAATCAGAATATTGATAAAGGTAGAGAAGGCAACCCAACTGCCATGTTGAAATCTGTGCTGTGTTAGTAGTAGCATGAAATAAATACTGTTTAAATTTTCAGAAATTTCTTGGTAAAAACATGCATCTTGGTAAAAACATGGTACAACGAACTCCCTTAAATGAAATCGTAGCTCTTAAGCCTGATGTATATGTTCATCTGTGGCATCGTTCTTGCCTACCTTTCCAGCCAACATTTTGTTTTATATATTTTATGTCAGCCATGATATAATTTTGAGAAACCAAACAACTATAAACTCATCTTCTTACTTTCCCTGTAATCAGAATATGCTCTGCAAGCTCTGTACTCTTTTCTGGCTTATTCTTATTTTTATTAAAAAACTGAGCGATGGGAAAAAAGAATTGAGCAATGGGAAGGCACCTCAGTGGCTCAGTCAGCTAAGTGTCTGTCTTCAGCTCAGGTCATGATCCCAGGGTCCTGGAATCAAGTCCTGTATCAGGCTCCTTGATCCTCAGGGAGTCTGCTTCTCCCTTTGCCCAGCCATCCATTCATTCTCTCTCTCTCTCTCTCTCTCTCAAATATATAAATAATAAATAAATAAATAAATAAATAAATAAGATCTTTTTGAAAAAAAAATTGAACAATGGTTTATCATTATATTGTGAATATTTTCATTCCCTTCCACTATGTGTGGAATGTCCTACTCTGTATTACATAGTGTTAAATATCCTATATCATAGATACTTCTGATTTTATTTGCATGTCTGTGTCACCAGACTGTAAGGTTTTGAAAGAAAATTAAAAATAAAAAATGCTACTCTGGTCACTGTCTTTCTCAGGATTTAGAAACACTAGTACCTGCACAATTCTAAAAAAAAAAAAAAAAAAGCTTGGAAATGAATGAACATATTGCTTAATCCAGGTCTGATAAAGTTTTATTGATAAGATTTTCTTCAGGAATGCATATTCTATCTAATTTAGCTTATTGATTTAAAATATATTCATTATAGGTATGTTTCCTAAGACAAGGGAAACACAAACAAAAGTAAACTATTGGGATATACCAAAATAAAAAGCTTTTGCAAAATGAAGGAAACCATAAAATGAAAAGGCAACTTACTAAATGGGAGAAGATATTTGCAAATGATAAATAAGAGGTTAATATCCAAAATATGTAAAAAACTTATACAATTCAATACCAAACATATCTGATTATAAGTGAACAGTGTGGCTCAGTCAGTTAAGCCTCCTACTCTTGATTTCAGCTCAGATCATAATCTCAGGGTGATGAGATCAAGCTCTGCATCAAGCTCTGTGCTAGGCATGGAGACTACTTCTCTCTCTCTCTCTCCTCCTCTCTCTTGGCTCCCTCATCCTACCCCTGCTTGTGCTCTCTTTCTTCCTTTAACATAAATAAATAAATAAATCTTTAAAAAGAAAATGGACAAAGGACTTGAGTAGATACTTCCCAAAGAAGAAATAGAGATGGCCATGAAAAAATGTTCAACATTACTAATCATCAAGGAAATGCAAATAAAAACCATTATGAGATATCACCTCACATCTGTCAGTATGGCTTGATTCAAAAAGACAAGAAAAAAGAAAAGAAAAGAAATAATAAGTGTTAGCAAGTTTGTAGAGAAAAAGGAACCCTCATGTACTGTTGTTGGGAATTAAATTGGTTCAGCCACTATAGAAAACAGTTTGGAGACTTCTTAAAAATTTAAAAATGGAACTACTACATGATCCAGTAATTCCTTTACTGGGCATTTGCCTAAAGAAAATGAAAACATTAATTTGAAAAGATATGTGCACTCCTATGTTTATTGTGGTGTTGTTTATAATAGCCAAGATAAGGAAGCAACTCAAGTATCTGTGGGTAGATGAATGGATAAAGAAGATATGGCATATTTATGTTATGGAATATTACTCAGCCATAAAAAGAATGACATCTTGCCATTTGCAACAAAGTGGATGGATTTAGACAGTATTTTAATAAGTGAACTAAGTCAGAGAAAGACCATACCATATGATTTCTCATGTATGTGGAATCTAAAAAACAATACAGATTAATAACCAAGTAAATAAAAAGCGAAATCAGATCTATAAATACAGGGGGAAAAATGACAGTTGCCAGAGGTTGGAGAATGGAAGGATGGGTAAGATGGATGAAGGGAAGTAGGAGATATAGGCTTCCAGTTAAGGACTAAATAAGTCACAAGAATAAAATAAATAAAATATAGTCAGTGGTATTTCAGTAGCATTATATAGTGACAGATGTTAGCTACACTTGTGAGCATAGTATAACATAACAAGTTGTTAAATCACATAGTGTACACAATTCTTTTTCATGACTGAATAATATTCTTCCAATCTCCCAGCAAATATGTGGGATGGAGATTTCTTTCAGTCTCCCAGATCCTAGACTAGTCTCTGTTAAACAATTCCCAATTGTCCAGGATCTACGATATGGTCCTGTGATCATTTGTCACCTGAGGATGTCCAAACTCAATTCTAGAGCCTAATTGAGTGTTCAGTCCATCACAGTGTTTACTGGAGAGGACCTGTTTACCCAGAGCATTCTGACTTTATGACAACTTATCGATTCTGCCTGAATGTATTTCTCATTACAAAATATGTGACAAACCTGGATGAAGAATAATGTGCAATGTAAATTTAAGAAAATTTTAAAAGTCCTTTAACTAATAAGTGATGATAGCAAGGTTGCAGGACAAATTAATATACAAAATCAATTGCTTTCTTATATACCAACAAGTGGAATTTAAAACTAAGAGCATAGTATTATTTCATTAGCACCCTAAAGTATGACATAATTATAAATCCAACAAAATATACACAAGAACTATTTAAGGAAAACTATAAAATTTTGATGAACAAAATCAAAGAGGAACTAAATTAATGGAGAAATATTCTATATCCATGAATAGAATATTTTCAAACTGTCAGTGCTTCCCAACTTGATCTAGGTAATTCCAATCAAAGTACAGGAAGTTATTTTGTAAATACTGACAAATGGATTCAAACTCTGCATGGAGAGGCAAAAGACACAGAAGAGCCAACAATATTTAAAGAAAAGAACTAAGTCAGAAGACAGATACCAATCCCACACACAACTACAAGGCTTACTTTAAAGCTAAAGTAATCAAGAGAGTGTAGTATGTGCAGAAGAATGAATAGATCACTGGAACAGAGTACAGAGTCCAGAAATAAACCCCCATAAATGTAGTCAATCACTCTTTGACAAAGGAGCAATGACAATTCAAAGGAGCAAAGGGTTTCTTTGACAAGTTTTTCAGGAACAACTGAACATCTGTATGCAAAATAATAATACTAGACACAAAACTTCACCAAAATTAACTCAAAATGGATCATAAGTTAGACATAAAATGTGAAATTATAAAACTCTAGAAAACAACACAGTAGAAAACTTAGATGATTTCATGTATGGTGACTCATTTTTAGGTATAACACCAAAAAAACAGATCCATGAAAGAAATAAGTAATAAGTTGGATTTCATTAAAATAAAACTTCTGCTCCATGAAAAACAATGTCAAGAGATGAGAAATCAAGTCACAGCCTGGGAGAAAATATTAAGATACATCTGATAAAAGACTGGTAGCCAAATTATACAAAGAACTCTTAAAACTCAACAATAAGAAAAAAAATTAAATGGGCCAAAGATAAAATCAAGATGTCTTCAATAGATGAATGGATAAACTGTGGTCCATTCAGACAATGGATTATTATTCAGTGCTAAAAGAAATGAGCTGTCAACCATGAAAAGACATAGAGAAAACTTAAATGCATGTTACCGCATGAAAGAAGCCAGACTGAAAAGAGTGCATACTGTATGATTCCAACCGCATGACATTTTTGAAAACCCAAACTATGGAAACAATAAAAAGATCAGTGGTTGTCAGCAAGGGATGGGAGGAGGAATTAGGGAAGAGGGATTTTTAGAGCATTGACAATATGATACCATAATAATGAATACCTATCAGTATACATTTTTCCAAACCCATAGAACATATAATTTCAAGAGTGAGCTGTAATGTAAATTTGGAATTTTGGTGATTATAATGTGTCATATATATTAGTTAAATGTAACAAATGTACCACTCTGGTAAAGCATGCTTGTAATATGGTAAGCTTACCTGAACAGGGGATTGTATAGGAAATCTCATAATTTCCCCTCAATTTTGCTATAAACCTTAAACTCCTCCAAAAAAAAGTCTTACAAATATATTTTTTAAAATCTTCTACTTCAGTGATAAGGCTTTCTGCTTTTTCTGGAAAATCTACCTGAACACAGATGGAAGAGACATTGAACATAAACAATACAATTCTCTAAGCATGGATAATCAAATAAAATAATAATAATAAATGGACAGAAAGCACATATAAATCTCAGTCTTGGAAATTCAAAGGAAATTTTTAAAGTAAGTTGGAATATTTTCTAGATTTGATTCTCACTACTGAAAAAGCTCTCTATAATTTTAATTGACTATTTTTGCTAATATTTTTATTCAATTAAAATATGTGTGCCACAAAAGATTTTTTTCTTGAAGAATGTGGCAAGGAACAGTGTGATGGTGAGAAATCAACTAACATGTTTCTGGAATAAGATTTGTTAAATTAGCTTTTAGAACCCACCCAGAGTCCTAAGACCAGCAGGACAACAAGAGTATCAATAATAATAATATGATGATGGTCACTTAGCACTTGCTTTTGATGATGAATAAAAAATAAAATCCAGAGTACTCTATTAAGCAATTTGGCCAGATCTTCTTCATTGTAATTGCCTATAAACTATTTCACATTTGAACAAACACCACTGGATATATCTGCAGCTTCTTTTTAGACATAAATACCACATGCTCTGAAAGATATAAAATTGGTAGTATATTTCATTGTCAGCTGTATTTTCTCTCTGCCAATTATGTAATAAAATCTATTGAAATTACTACTTTACTAACTTGGCTTATATAACATGCTTTCTGGTTCAATACCGTGAATGTCAATTTGTCTATTCAGGTATTTCTATGCTTTATGTTTTGTTTTTATTAATTTTTTTAGTGAACCCCCCCAAATCCTAGGTTAATAAAACCCCCTATTCATTAACCAGCAGATAAAATAAAATGCCTAATAAAATATCTTCCTAGGTAGTAGGAAAGCTCAAGATTAAAAAAAATGTTGAGTACAAACTAGAAATATTTACATTTAACATTTCAAACACTGTTTTTCTTTATAAAGTATGAAAGTTTAAATTTAATTTGAGGAAAGTATTACTTGATTCTTGGGAAAATGCTAATAGTATATATTTCTTTCAGTCACACTAATGTAGAACAAGTGTCTAAACATTCTTGGGGTAGATTCACCTGCAATATATTTTGAATAATGTTTTACTTAATATAGGATCATTTTGCAAATATAAATTGGGTTATATTTATTTGAATTGAGATTTCCATATATTTTGTGGCTTTTCTTGAGGAGAAATGCTACACTTCTCATTGGATCTAGATTACCAGATATATTATTGTACTGGATACATTGTGTCTTGTTCTTATTTGAGGAGAGTTTTTAAATTTGTTTCATTTTTTTCATTTTCCTCTCCTTGAGTATGTGTGTTTGTGTCTGTGGGTCTTTCTTTTATCTTTGTGTGTGTTTATCATTCAGAATACATTAATTAGAAATGGTGAAAAGTGCCAGATAAAAATATGAGCTTCTTTGTATGAGGTCATTGATAGGTATCAGACCTCACCATTCAGGGTGGCATGGCTCATTCTCAGAGAAGCCTCATTTGTCCAATCTACTTTAATTAAATTAAATTTAATTTTAATTAATTTAATTTAATTAATTAACTTATTATTTTAATTTTAATTAGGTCTCTTCTAGTATTCTTTATGTCTTGAAACCTTTTTTGTTTTGTTTTTTTTCCCTAAAAATTAATCCTTTTATATTTTTATATTAATAACCTGGTAGCATTAGAATACAATTATTAAATTAGTGTATGTGAATAACCAAGGAGTTTTATTTTATTTCTGTAACTGCCTCCTTGTACTCCTGAGATTTCATCTTATTAAAAAAAGAGAGAGAGAGCAGAGCAGGAAAACACAAACAGGAGAGAGGGGGAGAGGGAGAAAGACAAGCAAACTACCTGCTGAGAGGGAGCCTGATGCAGAGCTCTAGCCCAGGACCCTGATATCATGATCTGAGCCCAAAGCAGACGCTAAGCCAACTGGACCACCCAAGCATCCCAAGTTTCCATCTTTTACTTCCTCCTCCCAGACCTGGAAACCACCATTCTACTTTTGTCTCTATGGATCTGATTACTTTCTGCACTTTGTATAAGTGGAATCATACAGGATTTGTCCTTTGCGACTGGCTTAAGTCACTCAGCATAATGTCCACAGTGTCCATCCATTTTTTAGTGTGTGCCAGAATTTCCTTTCCTTTTAAGGCTGAATAATATTATATCATATATATCATTTGTTTATCCATTTACATGTTTATCCATTTACAGGTTGATGGACACTTGGGTCATTTCCACCTTTTGGCTATTGTGAATAATGCTGCTATAAACATGAATTTATAAATATCTGGCTTTCTCCTTTTAATACTTTTGGTATATGATAGAGTGCAATCATTAGATCATATGGTTATATATATGTAGATAGATATAGATAGATAGATAGATTACATTTATAGAGAGAGAGAGTGGGGGAGGGGCAGAGAAGGAGAGCAAGAGAATCTCAAGTAGGCTCCACACCCTGTGTGTGTGCAGACTGACACAGGGCTGAATCCCATGACCCCAGGTCATGATCTGAGCTGAAATCAAGAGTGAGACACTTAACTGACTGAGCCACCCAGACACAATAGTAATTCTATTTTTAACTTATTCAGAAAATGCCAAATTTTTCATAGTGTTGCACCATTTGACATTCCCATAGCAGTGCACAAGGGTTCCAAGTTCCCCACAACCTTACTCACTCTTGTTATTGTTTGTTTGTTTGTTTCCTTGCTTGTTGTATAATGGCAATTCTTTTTTTTTTATTTAAATTCAATTAGCCAACATATATTACATCATTAGTTTCAGATATGGAGTTCAATAATTCATCAGTTAATACAACACCTAGTGCTCATCATATCACATACCCTCCTTAATACCCATCACCCAAGTACCCCATCACTGATCCAACTCCCCTCCAGCAAATCTATTTGTTTTCTATAGTTCAGAGTCTCTCATGGTTTGTCTCCTTCTCTGACTACTTCCCATTCAGTTTTTCCTCCCTTCCCCTATGATCCTCTGTTTTGTTTCTTAAATTCCACATATGAATGAGGTCATATAATTCTCTTTCTCTGACTAATTTCACTTAACATAATACCTTCTAGATCTATCCACATCATTGCAAATGGCAAGATTTCATTTTTTTTTAAAATTTATTTATTTGTCAGAGAGAGAGCGAGCACAGGCAGACAGAGTGGCAGGCAGAGGCAGAGGGAGAAGCAGGCCCCCTGCTGAGCAAGGAGCCCGATGTGGGACTCCATCCCAGGACGCCGGGATCATGACCCGAGCCGAAGGCAGCCGCCTAACCAACTGAGCCACCCAGGCGTCCCAAGATTTCATTTTTTGATGGCAGAGTAATATTCCATTGTGTGTGTGTAGAAAAAAAAATATATATATATATCTCACATAATCTTTATCCATTTATCTGTTGATGTACATATCACATCTCAGTTCTTTCTATCTTTCCATAGTTTGGCTATTGTGGACATCACTGTTAAAAACGTTGGGGTGCAGGTGTCCCATTCAGCTATTTACATTTGTATTTGGGGGTAAATACCTAGCAGCACAATTGCTGGGTCATAAGATAGCTCTATTTTTAACTTCTTGAGGAACCTCCATACTGTTTTCCAGAGTGGCTATACCAGCTTCCATTCCCAACAAAAATGTAAGAGTGTTCCCCTTTTTCCACGTCTTTACCAATATTTGTTGTTTCCTGACTTGCTAATTTTGGCCATGCTGACTGGTGTGAAGTGGTATCTCATTACGGTATCTTATTGATTTATATCTCCCTGATGCCAAGTGACATGAAGCATGTTTTCACATATCCTTTGGCCATCTGTATGTCTATTTTGGAGAAATGTCTGTTTATGTCTTCTCCCCATTTCTAGACTAGATTATTTGTTCTTTGGGTATTGAGTTTGATGATTTCTTTCTAGATCTTGGATACTAGCCCTTTTTCTGATGTCATTTGCAAATATCTTCTCCCATTCCATAGGTTGTCTCTTAGTTTTGTTGACTGTTTCCTTTGTAGTCCAGGAGGCTTTTATCTTAACAAAGTCTCAACAGTTCATTTTTGCTTTTGTTTCTCTTGCCTTTGGAGACATGTCTAGCAAGAACTTGCTGTGGTTGAGGTTGAAGAGATCATGCCAGTGAGACAGGATTTTGATAAATTCCTGTCTCACATTTAGGCTGTTCATCCATTGTGAATTTATCTTTGTGTATGGTGTAAGAAAATGGTCTGGTTTCATTCTTCTGCATGTGGTTGTACAATTTTCCCAGCAACCATTTGTTGAAGAGATTGTCCTTCAATTGGATATTCTTTCCTGCTTTGTCAAAGATTAGTTGACAATATAGTTGAGGGCCCATTTCTGGGTTCTCTATTCTGTTCCATTAATCTATGTGTCTGTTTTTGTGCCAGAACCATATTATATTGATGATAACAGCTTTATAATAAAGCTCAAACTCTAGCATTGTGATGCCACCAGCAATATTTTTATTTTCCAACATTCCTCTATTTGGGGTCTTTTCTGGTTCCATACAAATTTTAGGATTATTTCCTGCAGCTCTGAAAAATATTGATGGCATTTTGATAAGGATTGGCCTGAATATGTAAATTGTCCTGGGTATCATAGACAATTTTACAATATTTATTCTTCCAATCTATGAGCATAGAACATTATTCCACTTCTTTGTGTCTTCCTCTATTTGTTACATAAGCGTTTTATAGTTTATCCTATAGAAAAAGGATGTGTGCTCTGAAATCCTTTATCTCTTTGGTAAAGTTTATTACTAGGTAGCTTTGTGTGAATGTGTGTGTGTGCAATCGTAAATGGGTTAGACTCCTTAATTTCTCTTTCTTCTGTCTCATTGTTAGTGTATAGAAATGCAACTGATTTCTGTTCATTGATTTTATAACATGCCACGTTGCTAAATTCATGATGTGTTCTAGCAATTTTGGGGTGCAGTCTTTTGGGTTTTCCATGTAAAGTATCATGTCATCTGCAAAGAGTGATAGTTTGAATTCTTTGCCAATTTGAATGCCTTTTATTTCTTTTTGTTGTCTGATTGCTGAGGCTAGGACTTGTAATATTATGTTGAACAAGCATGCTAAGATTGGGTATCTCTGTCATGTTCCAGACCTTAAGGCAAAAGCTCTCAGTTTTTCCCCATTGAGAATGATATTTGCTGTGGGATTTTCATATATGGCTTTTATGATATTGATATATGTTCCTTTTTTAAGGGCCTACTTAGCTAAAGCAACCCCATCCCAGTAGAACAGCCATTTTGTTGTTTATGCAGTGAACTTAGATTGACCCTGCTCCCCAGAGGAACTTACTTAGAAACAGGCCTGGAAAACCAGTAAAATATGCACGACCAGTCCCTAATAACAGAGCCCAGGTACCAGGATTTGTCAGGCTAGGGCAAGATAACAGAGCCCAGATGCAAGGACCAGTCAGGCCAGATGGAGGCATCCAATCAGTAAAGCGCACATACTATCTCCCTAACTACAAAAGAATGTGGGCCCCGCCTTTTGGGCACCAAACTAAGGTGCCAATTCTGACCAGAGTGATGGGCTAGTTCAAACAGCTACTATAGGGTAAATTGTAATTCAGTTGGCCACCTGCATGTGACCTAACATGACTATGCAGCTTTCTCTGTGTGTTGCAATCTCATTGGCCACCTGTGTATAGCCAGGCTCAACCACATGGCCCTTTGAATGTTAGTCCGTAAGGCAGCGAGGGGTTGCCCCTTTGTAAGAGAGGGCCCTGGCCGGTCAGTTTGATTCTCAATGCTTGGCACGAAATAAAGCTTTGCTTTACCTTTGCTTTGTATCGGTCTCATCCTTTTGTCCACGGACCCTTCACCCTCTATCCTCACACTGTGATAACTTTTTTTTTTCCTTTTTAGATTTTATTTATTTATTTGACAGACAGAGATCACAAGTGGGCAGAGAGGCAGGCAGAAAGAGAGGAGAGAGGGGGAAGCAGACTCCCTGCCAAGCAGAGAGCCCAATGCGGGGCTCCATCCCAGGACCCTGGGACCATGACCTGAGCTGAAGGCAGAGGCTTTAATCCACTGAGCCACCCAGGCGCCCCCTGTGAAGACTTTTTAATCAAGAAAGAATGCTATATTTTGCCAATTTTTTTTCTGCATCAATTGAGAGAATCGTGGGGTTCTTGTCCTTTCTTTTATTAATGTGATGTATCATGCTGATTGATTTTTGGATGTTGAACCACCCTTGCAGTCCAGAAATAAATCCCACTTAATTGTGGTGAATAATCCTCTTAATGTACTGAAGCCAAATAAAGAGTAGAACAGATCAATGAAAGTAGAAGTTAATTCTTTGAATTAATAAGATCAATAAGCCCTGAGTCAGACTTATCAAAAAGAGAAAGGACCAAAATTAATAAAGCCATGAATGAAAGAGGAGAGATCATTGGGGTGCCTGGGTGGCTCAGTGGATTAAGCCTCTGCCTTCTGCTCGGGTCATGGTCTCAGGGTCCTGGGATCGAGCCCCACATCAGGCTTTCTGTTCAGTGGGGAGCCTGCCTCTCTGAATACTTGTCGTCTCTCTCTCTCTCTCTCTCTCTCTCTGTAAAATAAATAAATAAAACATTTAAAAAAAGAAAGAAAGAAAGGAAGAATGAAAGAAAGGGAGAAAGAAAGAAAGAGGAGAGATCACGACCAACATCAAGGAAATACAAATAATTTTAAGAACATATTATGAGCAACTGTATGCCAACAAATTAGACAATCTGGGAGAAATAGATGCATTCCTAGAAACTTATAAACTACCAAAACTGAAACAGGAAGAAATAGAAAACATGAACAAACCCATAACAAGAAAGGAAATTGAAGCAATAATAAAAAATTTCCCAACAAATAAGAGTCCAGGGCTGGATGGCTTCACAGGGGAATTTAAAGAACTAATAATTATTCTTGTGAAGCTGTTTCAAAGAAGGAAAGGGAAGGAAAACTTCCAAACTTATTCTATGAAGCCAGGATTACTTTGACCCCAAAACCAGACAAAGACCCTAACAAAAAGAATTATAGACCAATATCTTTAATGAACATGGTTGTCAAAATTCCTACCAAGATACTAGCTAATAGGATCTAACAGTATATTAAAAGAATTATTCACCATGACCAAGTGGGATTTATTCATGGGCTATAATGGCAATCCTAATGCATATGAGGTGGTATCTCACGGGGAATTTGATTTTCATTTCCCTAGTGATTAGTGATGTTGAGTATCTTTTTATGCACTCATGGTTTATATGTGTATCTTTGGGGAAATATTTGTGCAAGTTCTTTACCTATTTTTCAATTAAGTTTCTTGTTTTCATTTTGTTGCTTTGTAGATATTCCTTATATATTTGGCATATTAACTCCCTTATCAAATATATGATTGGCAAATATTTTCTCCCATTCTGTGGGTTGCCTTTTCATCAAGTGATAGTATAATTTGATGCACAAAAGTTTCAATTTTTTATTAGTCCAAATGACCCATTTTTCTTCTGATGTTTCTTCTGATGTGTTTTTGGTACCCTATCAAAACAATCATTGCCAAACCCAATGTCATGAAGATTTCCTCCTAGGTTTTCTTCCAAGAACTTTATGGTTTTGGCTATTGCATTTAGGTGTGATCTATTATATTTTTGTACATGGCATAAGGGCCTAACTTCATATTTTTGTATATGGACATCCAGTTTTCCCAACATTATTTGTTGAAAAGACTCCTTTCCTCTATATATATTTACAATTAATTTAAAATGGATTTTAATAGAAATGATGGTTCTATGTTGTTATCATTTGAAATATTGTCTAATATGTGGTATATTTTGAATAAGGAAGATTGTGAGACTGCAGATAATGAGAATATATGTTTCAGTGGAATTTTGTTATTTCAATAACATAATGCATTTGAGTTATTTTTTATATTGTATCTTATTCTTAAGCCTACTTCATAGTGTACTACTCAAAATGTAGATTACCTTAACTCTTAAATCCAAAAATCTGAGAACAATAAAATAGCATCTAAGCTCATAGAAACATGTAAAAATGTACTCTGGAAACAATAAAAACTGTTTTTTGTGTGTGGTACATAAAATTTTAGGGTCCTGTGCTTAGAGGATTTTTTCTCTTTCTTTATAAACTATAACAAAAATAAGTACTTTCTGTTGATTTTTGTATATAAAAATTCCAATCAGTGAGAACATTATTAATACTGAACACAGGGCACCTGGGTGGCTCAGTTGGTTAAGCAACTGCCTTCGGCTTAGGTCATGATTCCGGAGTCCTGGGATCGAGTCCCACATCAGGCTCCCTGCTCTGCAGGGAGTCTGCTTCTCCCTCTGACCCTCCCCTCTCTCATGCTGTCTCCTTCTCTCATTCTCTCTCTAAAATAATAAATGAATAAAATCTTTAAAAAAATACTAAACACAATTTTTATAAGTGGAATATAATAAATATTTTAAAATTCAAAAGATAACACAAGAATTGAAAACAGCAAGAGTTAAGATTTTCACTTTGCTTAAGTTATTAAGATAATACAGTTAATTTATGCATATTTATAATTTGAACAATTACATAAAATCAAAGACTGTTTTTTACAAAACAGTTTATTCATATTTTAATATTTAAAGTTTTGGTATTAAAAGATAAAACTAAAAAAATAAGGATTTGCTATTGTTATCTTTTAAATATATTTAAAATTTTATTAAAGCATAAATTTGGAATACTGAAGGCTATTTTCTCACATCTCTATACTTTTAAATAGCAGTATAGTAAAACATCATGTCATTACTAAATGTCTTTCAATAGTTTTTCACTGAATTTTAAGTAAAATTAAGCCCACTGATGGTTTGGCATTTAGTCATAGAGTCTCTTGACTGGACTAACCCTGTTTCCTGGAAACCAGGAAAAAATGTAGAAAAAAGAAGTAAAATGTAACATTTTGAAGGTTCTGGAGTGTGACCAATACTTTACATTACTATGTACAAAAGCATAGTAAAAAAATAAATGTATGGCTTACCTCAGGGATCGCTTGTTGGCTCAGTATTTGGAAGTCAATTCATGTAAGCAGTCCAGAACCACCTGGATGATATAGCTAAAAAGAATGGGATAGGACCATGGCTTTATTTGTTGGTCTATGGAACTGAGGCCATGATTAAGAGTGACAGCCAGGAGCATTTGTATTTCCCCACTGGGGATGAAATTCTTGGGACTAGTGCAAGAGGGACCAGAGCAAAAGCATTTGCCAAGATTGTTTTAATTAATCAAGAATGGAAGAGCTTTGAGGATAATCAGATACCATGGTAATTCTGACCATAAAATAATGGTGACTAGTGATACATTGGCATTATTTCCATGACTCTCTGGGGAGGTTCTGGAAAGCCAAAGTCTTTGGATCCAGGGGAGTATTGTTGCAAAGCTGAAACTTAAAAAAATTGATAAAAGGGGACCAGCAAGATTGGAGTTTGCAACTTAGTTTGATTCAGCACAGAAAACCTCACTATTGTGTTAGATTGAAGGCGTAAACAATCACAGCAATATTTGATTACCTCATTACTGGCCAAAAATGCACTTGACAAAATGAATACTGGTCATGTGCTTTATTCCCTGTTTGCTGATAATTTTTATCATGATTTTGTGTTCCACTTTCTTTTCCAGGTGATCTCTGAATATATTTGAATAAAACTACTGAAGCAGTGTACATGTTTAGGGACTGAATAGTAGATCTGAGTAACACATATTAGATGTTAAAATTTCTGAAAAAAACGAGTTAAACACAGTACACAAAAATGAAGTACAGTTTCACTTCTCTTGCACATGGGATTAGCTAATGCTATGTTTCTCTTTGCTGATATGCTGAGAAAGTTTAATTGGCAGAGAGAGAATCTCAGACTGGGTAGTTGATTATACCATCCTAGTCAGTGACAATGAACTTAATTGGACCATAAAATTATCTGGTGGATGAAATGTGCTTTGGTTGTTGTTTGTTTTACCATTCTTAAAGTGTGGACAGAGGCTATCACTTACTTATCTGAAAAAGATATGTGATGATATAGTAATGTAGAGTTGTCTAATATAAATTTAGTTTGTCTTGACCTTACTAAAGCACATCTTATTTTTTTCCTTATGCTATTATAAATGATGATGTAATCAATAGACATAAATAAAAAAATGTAAAGCAGAATTCAGTCTGATTTTAAGATCTTTTTTTCTAATCTATATCTAGATTTTCTATTTTCATCTCTGTAATAATAGACACACAGCATAAGAAGTACAAATCATTTCAACTAAGAGATAATGTGGAGGAAGTCCAGAAAGAAATCTTAATTAAATAGTTTACATTGTAAAATGCTTCATCAAAATTTAGTGTTGTAATTCTGGAGGCTACAATTTTGCCCCAGATGGTGACTGTCACTGTTTATTCTCTTGAGTCTGATTAGAGACCACCTGTGTAGCACAGTCCATTTTACTGAACAAATGTCCAGCTATAGAATTTGTGCACTCACTCTAGTCTTTTGACTTAAATTTCTAGTGATATGTTCCAGGCACACATTCCTCTTATCAGCCTATGATATATATATTATGATTGCAATTTTACAGATGAGAAAACTGAGGTTTAAACAAAGTAATTTATAAGAATTAAATTTAATAGCCAGATGAGTGGCATAGCAGATTTATATCAAGGTCCATTTCACAACAAAATGTGAACCACTCTGCAACATTGCCCCTTACGAATGGTTGTTAAATCCAGGTTCTTTTTTATGAATAAAATAAAGAAAAATTATTGAATTTCACCTTAGAAATCCATATGGAGAAAAACAGGCTACTTGTTCCTCTTCTATCCCCACAGATATTACAAACTTTCCAGTGTTGTCAGTTTCCAATCCCTCACACACACCCCCAGATACTGGAGATACTTTTCAGTGATTTTTTCTTCCCAATCCAATTAGTCAAGAAAAGACCTTAGAAGAAAAAATCTTTTAGATATTCAGGGCCTAATATTTCTGGAATTTCCCAGTTTTTGTTAGATTGCTCATTTATAATGCATTCCAAGTCCTTCTTAAGGTGCTATTGCCCTAAAAGCAGGAAATCTATAGAATAATTTATTTCATATTAAGATCTGACATTGATATAAATATTGTTTAAGTCAGATTATCCAGAAAGAACACAAGAAGCTTAAATATGTTCAATTATATCCTAAAATCTACCTTTGTTATAAAAACAGAAAAGATAAATTGACTCAGTTCCCACATCTTTGATCATGAACAATCCTGGAGGAAGGAAAAACAAAAAGTCTTTTTGTAGAATATTAGAATATAAGATACAGAATTATAAGACAACATTTAGTGATTCACCTGATACCCCATGAAGTCTAAATAAATTGGATGAACTACTGACAATCATTCAATTAACAATTTCATATATTATCAATTGAAGTCCAACATATAATACCTTTATTATACATTTTATTCTAACTTAGAAATTTGTACTTGTCAGACATGGATGAATTGCCTCAATAGGCTTGGATACTTGACCCCAAAGGAAGAGCACTGAACAAATATTTTCAGCTTAGAAACTAATTTCAGTCTCAATGTCACTGATGGTTCTTCTGCTATTATGGAATTTTGTTAGCGATTATATAATACCTTTGACAGTCAAAATTTGATTTGGAAATTAAAACACATACAAATGTTACATGATTAGTGATCTTAAATAATAGAAACTTGGCAATAATCTTGGGAAGGGGAAATGCTAGTGAAGGAAAAAGATCTGTGTCAACAATTATGAAAGGATATGAACTTTTGACAGTTTTTACTTGACAGAATGAATGGTGAGGTTATAATTTGCTATTGATAGTTTAAAATGGCATTAGTCATCTTTTTAAAAAGCTGTAAAGCATCAGAAGGTTTATTTTTTAATCAATATTTAATGGAGAAATTCTATATTTTATTTAGCCTATAAAGGAAATCGTAAAATGAACATAGAATTATGAACAAATTAAAACATTCATTTAATAGTTTACTAATTTAGTTCAGAACATGCTAAATACATTAAAAGTATTGGGCTGCTGCCTTTGGCTCAGGTCATAATCTCAGGGTCCTGGGATCGAGCCCCACGTCGGGCTCTCCACTCTGCAGAGAGCCTGGTTCCTCCTCTCTCTCTGCCTGCCTCTCTGCCTACTTGTGATCTCTGTCTGTCAAATAAATAAATTAAATCTTTAAAAAAAAAGTATCAGAAGGTATAGATTTACTATAATATATGAAAGGGAGAAAACACAGTAATTTTTGGAGACAATTAACTAAACTTATGGCACCCCTCATTTTCTCCTCTTCCAAAAAAGACATCATAGATCAAAACTTCAAAGTTTTGTAGATATAATCAAATTCCCCAGAGAAGGTTAACAGATTTCTAATACCGCCAAGACTGTAAAGTGTTCATTTTCTTCCATGCCTTCACCAACACTTGGTATAACTAAATTTGTGTCAATATAGTAAATAAATATGATATTGTTAAATTATTTTAATTCATGTGGCCTTTATTATGTTGAGGTATAGAGACATATCAAACATTTATTAGCAGATTGTATTTTTCTTCTGGGTTCTGTGTATTTGTATCATCAGCAAATTTCATATTGGTCATATGCATTTAAAATTTTACAACTATTTTAATATTTTTTATATTTAGCACTGTGTTAAATAACAAGAAGGTGAAAGAACATAAATTATCAATATCAGATATGGATTTTGTTAGTCATTAAATTAATATCCTATAGTCACTGAATATTTGTTTAGGAACTATTAAGTCTAATAGCTTAGATAAGATGGACAATTTCCTTGAAAATATTACCTAAGGTGAAACAAGATGAAATAGAAAATCTAAATAACCTTTTTGATATAAACAGATACATTGCATATACTGTTTTTTTTTATAATTGATTTTTCTCTGTTGCAGCTGCTAAAAGTGCTATCATCAGACAACCTTCATCTGTCAACCTTTAAGCAGTTGTTTCAGCTTCAGAGAGTCATCCTCCACAAGTCTGAACTCTTCTCCAGAAGCTGTCATCAAGTGATTAATTATTGGGGGTGGAGGGCAGTGTGTAATGGCTCCACCATTTTGGCCTAATGTGGAAAAGCTCTAATAATCTATTTAATAGAACTTCTTATGTGTAAAATGAGGTTGAAGTTAGGTCTTGGCTTCTTCTGTACACAAACCTGTTTTTTGTTTTTTTATTTCTTTTTCTGTTCCCTTCCATAGGGATTGCTACTAAAGCCCTTCACATATAAACATCCTGCCCAGTAAATCTAAGAGTCTGCTTTCCAGAGAACTCAAGATGAAACAGCCTTATATGTATTGAGAAAAAATGAATGCTTTATTTTTTTTAAAAGCTCCCAATAATGAAGACTTTAGGTGCAGATATTTGTAAATTTTGTCATACAATTAAAAAAGACATAGCACCAATCTGATGTAAACTCTTCAAGAAAACAGATAGAAAATATGTCTTAATTTGTTTTATGAAGCCCTCATAGCCATAACACCAAAAACCTAACAAAATTCTAAAATTAAAAAGAGAATGTGACATTAAAGACTAATACCTTTATTGAAAATAGATTTCTTAATCAAGTATAAGCAAATTAAATGCATCAATATATACATGATAATATATTATAGCCAAGTGATGTTGAAACCAGTAAAGTGAGATTGGTTCATCATTTCAAAATCGATTAAAATAGTCACTGTATTAATAAATGAAGAGGAAATATGATCATCAAAATAGATGTCTACAAAGTATATCAGGAAATTCAACAATCATAAAGAAGTCATATCCCAATTTTCAAGTTATCATAGAACTACAGTTTTGGAAATTGTGTGTGTTGTGAATAAATAGTTGAAAGGATGAGAAAGAATGGAAGGTCCAAATAAAGGCTCATATACTACTTTTTTTGTGCGTGGGTTTTTTTTAATATATATTTTAATGGATCCAAAGGCAACTCTATGAGCAAAGAAAAGTATTTCAACTAATGGTACAGGAAACACTGAGTATGTATATGGATAAAATGAAACATGCTGTATGTCTCATACCATACACACACACACACACACACACACACACACACACACACTGAGATTTGAGATAGATTAGCCTGAATTATAAAAGTTGAATCTATAAATCTTCTAGAAAAAAAATCGATGTGTCTTTGTAACATGAGGGTAGACAACATTTTCTTAAGTATTTTGGAAAACAGTAACAATAAAATTTTAAAATGTTTAATTACATGTAATCAAAAATTCAAATTATTTATTAAGATAAAGCATTAGTAAAATTAATAAATACCACATATAAGAGGAAATATTGATAATACATATATCTACCAAAATAACTGTACCTGAGATATAAAAAGAACTCACACTTGGACAGTGAAAAGATAAACCATCCAATAGAAAGTGAAGAATTGAAGGAACTAAACAAAAACCTCACAGAGAGAGTCATATAATTGCCAAAAAGCACATGAAAATGTGTTCAATATTATTTCTCATCAGGGAACTGAAGATGACAACTACAATGAAATGTTAATATATATATACTACAATAACTTGTATGAAAACAATACAATAGCAAATGTTGACAAATATGTGGAATGGTGTTGTTCAAGAGTGCTTTCTATAATAATGAAAATATTTATGCACATGCTTCCTAACAGAGTAGTCACTAGCCACATGTGGCCATTCAGCACTTGGAAAATGTCTAATATGAAGAACTAAACTTAACATTATTTAATTTCAATCAGTTTAAATTTAGATAGCCACATATCAGTATCATGGCATATTGTATATAAGATGAGAAAATATGCAATCACTTTGGTAAATTTCTGACAAGGTTTTATAAAACACTCCTAGATATTTATAAACCATCAATACAAGTATAATTTTACAAAATAACCAAAAAGACTTGAACAAGCTGTGCCTGGGTGGCTCAGTCAGTTGAGCATCTGACTCTTGATTTCAGCTCAGGTCATGATCTCAGGGTCATGAGATTTGAGCCCTGGCTCAGGCTCCATGCTCAGCAAGGAGTTTGCTTGAAATGCTCTTTCCTTCTCCCTCTGCCCCTCCCCTACTGTCTCTCTCAAATAAAATTAAATAAATATTTTTTAAAAGACTTAAACAACCTTATAACAATTTTATATTTAATAACCCAAACTGGAAAGCACCCAAATGCCTATCAAATAGTAAGTAGTTAAAGGATGTTGGTATACAATTTAATACTACTGATCAAATACAAGGTGTAAAGAAAACATAGACAAGTCTCAAAAATATTAGGCTTAGTAACAGTTTACAGACTATTTTATATATTTTTTTAAAGATTTTATTTATTTATTTGACAGGCAGAGATCACAAGTAGGAAGAGAGGCAGGCAGAGAGAGAAGAGGAGTCAGATGCGGGGCTCGATTCCAGAACCCTGGGATCATGACCTGAGCTGAAGTTAGAGGCTTTAACCCACTGAGCCACCCAGGCACCCCGGATATTTTATATTTCATGTGATTCCATTTATATGTATTTCTAGACTAGACAAAATAAAAATGGTCGAAAAAAATCTAAGGTTGTCTTTGGGAGTCAAATGCAGGAATTTACTGAAAAGGGGTGTGAGAGATCTCTGAGGGTAAGTTTCTGTACCTTCACAGATACTGATGTTGTACAGGCATAAGTATTTTTCCAGAACTTTTCAAAGTATATGCTTAAGATTCAAATATTTCATTGTATATAAACTTCACCTCAAGAAAAGGAACCTTAAACAAATGTACAACTTAGTTACTGATATATGTGTGTGGACATATTTTGATGGAAGTGTACTATTGCCTGTAGATTTATTTTTTATTTATTATTGAAGTATAGTTGTCATGTGATTTTATATTAGTTTCATGTATATACTATATATTGATTTGACAATTCTATACATTACTGATGCTCACCATAGTAAGTATAATCACTACCTATTGCTATATATTATTACAATATTATTGACCATATTTCCTATGTTGTACATAACCACAACTAGATTCTGTTATTAGTGTTTATTATATTTGTTTTATCATATCTATATATCCCTTTATTCATCTATTGGTGCATCTTTATATACTCTTAGAATAAACCTGTAGGTATATATGGGTTTTTAGTATAAAATTCTTTCCATTTTGTGACTTTTTGAAAAATTTTGTTAGATGATATAAGGGCTTAATTTTTTATTATATATGTATATAATATATGTTCTAGTAATTATTTTTTAATAATTTTAAACTTCTTATCACTTCAAAACCAAAACAGTCTTCTAATCTCTAAAGTAATTTTGAATTAATTTTTTTCTAAGGACTATCCTCCCTAAATAATCACTTGAAGATATCAAGACACTGTACTGTGATACCTTTTATTAGAATTTAGCTGCATCTATGGTATAAAATATATTATGTCAGAGGAGTTGGAATTCTGATAGATATTTACCTCAATATTTGAATTCATAAAATATAAAATTATATACCACCATAAAATGCAACCATTTTGCAATGCAAGATGAACACTTTTAAAGAGGAATATTTTAAGAGGATACATACTAGATTTTTCTTGCTTGAAAGTTGTAGATTCAAAGTGTCTTTGGTGGGATTATTCTAAGAGATAGGCAATTTTAGATTGGCTAATTTATAACAAACTTCCTCATGATAAAATAATTTATTGGAAACATAAGGTGTATTTACAACTCACATTAACTTGGAATACTATATTTAATAGATAATATAAAGACATTCAGAGATATATAAATAAAGAGCAAATACGTAAAAACTCAGATCTCATTAAGGAAAAAAAATGATTGATTCAACCAAATTCACTTTATTCGAATAACTAAATTACCACTGCCAATGGATGTTTTAACAGCCTTGATAATGGAGTGACTTTTATACAATATATAACTATACTATATCATGTTAAGTGGGTTAGTGTATCCTTCTGCAATCAAATGAAAGTACCATAAGTCACATACAGCATTTCTAATTTGTGAAGGATCTCAGAATCCCTAGAATAAAACATTGCCATGTCATATATTCAAGCTCTCTATCCATTTATGTAGCCAGAGCTTAAAAACTAAAAGCTTTTATCTTTTTTTTTTCTTATGTGAAATCATTGGGTCATGGTGCACAATGTAATGCAAGACATTTCCAAGCACAATAGGTTTAGACAGTAAATGTCAGAATGCAATTATACTAATTCGACACAAAGCATGAATTATTAATGGTTCACCTCTAATTACAATGATTGAACATATATAAATATAAAGTGGAATCTTTGTGGGGAAGATATATTTTCTAGACAAGAATAAACATAAATACAAATTGAAAGTTCCATTGGGTTAATAACACAGAAGTTTTGATGTATAAGTATACTTAGAGGCAGACCATGATTTTAGTCATTAAGAATTCCTAGAAACTACATCACAAATTGAAGATAGAATATTAATCATTTGGCATGCATTTTAGAGATATTATGTAGTATAACTTAGTAAAAAGGATACCAAATGTTTTATTATTTTGGTATGATTATCTACTGAGAAAATTAAAGGTAATCAATGGACGATCATTAGGCTAGGAAGAAGAGCACTTCTGAATAGCCATTTATAAAATAAATTGTTCTAAGGTAACAGAAAGATTTAATTTTCTTCTTTCCTGACAATTACCTCTAAACAAAAGGACCAATAAATAAGAATACAAATATCATCTATAATGCTAAATTATAAATATTATCAAATGCAGTTTATATGCCTTGTTGTAGTGGGAAGATACAAAGAATGAATACTGAGGACTGTGGAATTCAAAGAGAATTGGTAGATCAGTTTTTCAAAAGAGACAAGCCAAAAAAGCAGACTCTGAACTATAGAGGACAAACTGATAGTAACCAGAGGGGAGATAGATGGGGAGATGGGAGAAACAGGTGGTGAAGATTAAGGAGTGCACCTGTTGTGATGAGCACCAGGTGAGGTATGGAAATGTTGAATCACTATATTGCATACATGAAATTAATTAAATGGAATTTAATTATCTGTTAATTAAATAGAATTTAAATAAAAACAAGATAAAAATTAAAATTAGGTTGATACTACCTAAGAAATAAGTCCAACCATTTCTTTGGAAACAAAAAGGACAGCAGCTCCAACTGGTGATGGGACCTACCTGAATATCACATGGCATCATGGAATAATATGCTAAAAAAAAAAGCTGAAAGAATCAGGAAAAAATAAGTCAGATAAAGAATACTCAACAACCTCCCTTCCCTCTTCCTCCAAAAAGCTGCAACTGTGCAAGCAAATAAAAAGTGTGCTTAAACACATTACCATGCATTAAGCAAGTCAGTAAAGAGACACATATTTCAGAATGGTGGAAAAGAGCACAAGGCAACATACAGAAGTGAAACAAGAACTGACAGTGTGCAAGAAAGAGTGAAAGACAAATCATCACACAAGTGATCCACATACAAAGCAGCTTAAAGGAAGGAAACAATGTTGAAAACAATAACAAAGGTGGAAAAGTGGATTTGATAAAGTGGGCAAATATCTTAGGAATGATCACATTATTAGAGAGGTTTATAGAGAAAATAATAGGTATGAAATGTAATGTTTGAGCACCATATTTCTTCATTAGTGTTTCTTTTTTTTTTTCTTTTTTAGAGGAGTGGGGACAGGAGGCACAGAGGGAGAAGGAGAGAGAAGATGGGGGTGGAGCTTGACAAGGGGAGCTCAGTCTCAGAATTCTGAAATCATGACCTGACCCCAGATCATGATCTCACCCAAAATCAAGAGTCAATGCCAAACCAACTAAACCACCAGGCACCCCTTAAGTAGTGTTTCCAATGAAAAGAGAGGAAAAAAGGAAAAAGAATTATACAAAATTTTTTAGAAAAAAAAAAGAATCAAAACATTGAAAAGTTGCATGGTGTCTATGAATAAATGGATAGAATCAGCAACAATAAGATCTATCCTAGTTAAAATCCTGGAGGACAAAGAAAAAGAAATAATCTTTTGTCATCAAGGCAAGAGAAAAAAAAAATCAGGCTGACTATAAACTTCTTCCCTACATTTTACCTTGACACATTAAAACCATGACTGTAATATAAAAGTATGGTCTAGGATACAGTAGACTGCCTATAACACTTAAGAAAATAAAGAAAATATTTTCAAATTAATGAGTATTCTTCTAAAAATTATTTCCAGACAAGTGAGAAATTAATAAACAATAATATATAAAAACAATAATCAAAACATAAGCAAGAGAATGTTTGGTGAGCAACAATTCTATTTACACAAGGGATTCCCTGTTAAACTATTGAAGAAGTTAGAAATAAATGTACATTTTATAAACCATAGCAAATAAAAAATTCTCTAACAAAGAAAAAATGGAAGAAAAACAAGTTTGACGTCATTTTATGTTATACATTTGTATATTTTTAATTTTCTAAATTTTCTTCAGGAAACATGTGAACACATACTATGCTTTTGATCAGAAAATGCAATTTTAAAAACAAAGTCAGGTACTGTGAGAAGCCTAAAACTTTTACTCTATTTTCAAGCTAAGTCAGCCTACCGTTAGCTGCGTACTTACATATAAAACAGGAGACTTCTGAGTCGGATGCAAAA
The DNA here is from genome assembly GCA_003697995.1 of Taxidea taxus jeffersonii. Lineage (NCBI taxonomy): Eukaryota > Metazoa > Chordata > Mammalia > Carnivora > Mustelidae > Taxidea > Taxidea taxus. The sequence goes on along the minus strand of ML098554.1, from coordinate 25,708 downwards.
ACGGTTTATTATTTGTATTGAAAGGAGCAGCCAGAGTGGCCCAGCAATGCTGGTTCCCTGAGCCCCGGTTTCTGCACAGTGAGGATGAGTCATAGGAGAGGAACCCCAAGTTTTGTAAACTCTGACCCTCTATTGGGTTTACCAACAAGCCTGTCCATTCCTGCACATCGCTCTTTTCCACAGAAAGAGAGGTAATTTTTATCACCATGGAATATCTCCAGGAAGAGATATCTCTAAATCTCTATAGAGAAAGTTACTGCCTTTATCTTAACGTGTCCAGGAATGTACATACCTTTTCTTAAAAAGAATCCCCTATTCTTATCTCTTCAGAGCTTGTATATCTCCACAAATTTTCCTGAAAAAGTATCAAGAGCACCTGTCTCTTAATACTTGGACATGTAGGAATGGCACAGATTCATGGAGAATCAGCTAGCAGTTCAATTCCGGTTGAGTAATAGTGGTCCGATTTTGGAGGCCTTCTTTTTTTTTTTTCCACTATTACTACCTTTCAAGAACGTGGTTTCTTTTTAAACTAATGGATAAATTTATAAATATAATTTTATCACATTTGCTAGTTGTTTTAATTGAAGGAAACTAATCGCAGAAACAGAACCTGAAAACTGTTCTGTGTCACATCTATAATTGGGAGAGGATAATCACTCTGAGCATACAGCTATGTGGGGAAGGCTTGAGGTGATTCTCAGGCTTGGCAATCTGCCCATTTATATTACATTCCCAACGGTTGGTCAGTTCTACAGGAAAGGCCTGAGGCAAATACCTCACTCTTGGTATTTCATTCTTCAGGTAACTGGTACAATATTTCAGGATTTGTGCTGTGGCTGCCACCTCTGTAAAATGATTAGCAATGACATGAGTCAAGAAGCAGGATCTCGAAATAGCTTTATGTTATGTGCTTCTGCAATCACTTTTAATCAATAATATTTAAATTTTCTGCTTGTCCATATCTGACATGGGTCACAGGGAAGAGTGTGTGTGTGTGTGAGATATGTTATTAAAAATTAATTTATACTGTAAAAGTAGAAAGAATTCTGAGAAAATGTTTGCAATTTCCTGATGGAGAGCTAATTTTGTAGCAGAGGAAATCCATATCATGCTTGTTATTTGTGAGGTAATACTCTGCTGTTTGCCTTATACACTAACCCTCAAGCTGCTTTCATACTGAAAACGATACGGAATTTGTTCTTTCCCTGGAGGTTTCATGTGCTTCAGGAAAGGTGGCTCCACACCTAAGGGTTGAATCATAATGCTAAATTCTAAACTGAGAATCTGCATACTTTTTCTGGAGAAGGCCAGGAAGTAGTTTAGCCTTTATAGGTCAGAATTTCACTGTTATTGGTCAAATCTGCAGTTGCCAAATGAAAGTAGCCAAGTACAATGGGTGAGTGAGTGAACATGGCTGGGGTCCAAAAAGACTTTATTTATGGATCCTGTATTCATTTTCTGGGGCTGCCTCAGCAGATTATCATAAATTGGGTGCTTTAAAGCAAGATAAATTTATTCTTTCTCAATTCTAGGCCAGAAGTCTGAATTCAAAGTGCCAGCAAAGTTCCTGCTCCTCCAGAAAGCCCTAGGGAAGAGTCCTTCCTTGACTGTCTCTTAGCCCCTGGTGGTTGCCTTGCAATCCTTGGGGTTTCTGCACTGTGCCTACATTACTTGTTGGAACACAACCCAGATCCTCGCCAGTGTGACTGGGGTCATGTCAGATCCTGTGAGAAAACTTCCAGGAGATTGAGGGCAGGGGTCTTCCTGGGCCCACGCCCGAAATAAAGATGAGAGGATCCCCGGAGTGCTTTCATGTCCTCCTTTATATGGATCTGATAAGTGTGGAGAATCCTTAACTTGCTCTTGTCATTTACAGCTGAGATAATTGTTGTTCACTTTTCACACGTGATTGCCTGCATGTACCCACATCCCTCACATAGTCCACGTCCTACATGTAGCTCACATCTCACACCCAGGTCACGTCCTGCAAGTAAATCTATATCCTGTTTGTAACCAGATCTTGTGTAAAGTATAAAAGAAGTGACTGTGAGAAATAAAGTTGTCTACTGATCATCAGTCAGTAGGCCCCCATCCTTTCAGCTCCAATCACCAGGATCCCCACCTCACAAAGGTGACAATCACTCCAATCTCTGCATCCATATTCATACTCCTCTCTCACTTCCATGTACATCTGTGTCACCAGATTTCCCTCTTCTTACAAGGATGAGTCCTCAAATTTGGGACCCACCCTAATTCAATATGATCTCTTTTGACTAATTTGAGGGATACACTCAACACACAACCTATATTCAAATTTGAATGTCTATAATTTTCATATGTCATGAAATACTACATTTTTTTCAAACATTTAAATTGTTAAAACCATTCTTCACTTGCAATCTATACAAAAATAGGAAGCAGGTTACATTTTAAATTTTTGAATAATAATACAAGAGGATGTTAAGTGACCCTCAGGTCAATTTATAATCCCAAGGAAGTAAGATTTATGAGAATGGCAGGTTTTTTTGGGAATGGCACAGCAACAAAATGGGAAAGATATATCTGAATCTACCCTGGGCTGCTGACTTTGCCAAAGCATAACTGCTTACATTTGGACTTCCTTTTATGGAAGTATATATTCTAACAAATCATTATAGGACACCTACCATGTAGCAGACACCTTATTCCCTGGAGTAGAAGGAACAGTGAATAAAGAAGATAGAAAATTTGCCTACATGAATTTTATATTTGAATGGAGAGAGAAAGACAGAAAGAGAGAGGGAGGGAGGGAAGAAAGGAAGGAACAGAAAGAGGGAGGGAGGGATTTAATACCTCCATTTCAAACTTTATTGTGCATACAAATCACCTGGATTGGGACCTGAGATTTTCACAGGCTCCTAAACAATGCTAATTCAGGTGGTTTACAGACTGCACATGGAGTTGCAAGGACTAAAGAATTAATGGAAGTAGCAAGGGTCTGACATCTAGAGGATGTGTACAACTCAAATATATCAAACCATCTGTTGTGAGACCAGCATTGCACCCAACTTACTATTTGTTTCTTAATATTTCTGTCCCATTAATGTTATCAACAGGAGATTGCTTGCAGAATTTTATATGAATCTCTCAGAGTTGGTCTTCTCAAAAAGCATGAGATTAGCAATCTAAGATTTGGACTCTGATTCTTTTTTCTTTTTGCCATTTTTTTAATTGAAATATAATGAACACACAGCATTAAATGAGTTTTAGGCATACAATATAATGATTCAGCATTTCTGCACATTATTCAGTGTTCACTAAAATAGTATGCTCTTCATCCCCTTTACAGTTTCACCCATCTCCTCTCTGGCAACCACCCATTTGTTCTCTGCATTTAAGTATGTTTTTTGTCTTTTTACTTTGTTTTGTTTTGTTTTAGATTCTACATATATGTGAAATCATGTGGTATTTTTCTTTCTTTGACTTATTTCACTTAGCATTAGACCTTCTACACCCACCCATGTTGTTGCAAATGGCAAGATCTCCTTCTTTTTATGACTGAATAATATTCCATTATACCACATCTCTATCCATTCATCTATCAATGGGCACTTGGATTGCTTCCATATTCTTAGCTATTATAATAATTCTGCCATACCCATAAGGATGTTTTTATATTTTTCAAGTTAGTGTCTTCATTTTCTTTGAGTAAATACCTGATAGTGGAATTAGAGGACCATAAAGTTATTTCTATATTCAATTTTTTGAGAAAGCTCCACACTGTTTTCCACAGTGGCTGCACCAGCCTACATTCCTACCATTGGTGCATGAGGGTTCCTTTTTCTCCACATCCTCAGCAATACCTGTTATTTCTTGCTTCTTTGATCCTAGTCATTCTGACAGGTATAAGGAAATATCTCATTGTGGTTTTGATTTGCGTTTCCCCAATGATGAGTGTTGTTAAGCATCTTTTCAGGTATCTGTTGGCCATCTGTGTGTCTTCTTTGGAAAAATATCTATTCAGGTTCTCTTCCCATTTTTCATTGCATTATTTGCCTTTTTGGTGTTGAGTTATTTAGTTCCTTATATGTTGTGAATACTCAGAACAACTGGGAAAGAACAAAGCTGGAGGTATCACAATCCCAGATTTCCAGATATACCATAAAACTATAATAATCAAAATAGCATGGTACTGGCACAAAAATAGACCCAAAGATCAATAGAACAGAATATAGAGCCCAGAAATAAACCCACACCAACATGGTCAATTAATCAATGACAAAGAAGTCAGGAATAAACAATGGAGAAAAGACAGTCTGTTCAACAAATGGTGTTGGGAAAACTGGACAGCTACATTTGACAGAAACTGGACTACTATTTTTACATAATGTAAAAACTAAACTCAAAATGGATTTAAAAACTTTAATGTGAGACTTGGAACCATAAAACTCCTAGACTAAAACATAAGCAGTAATTTCTTTGGCATTGTCTATAGAAACATTTTTCTAATTCTATCTCCTCAAGCAAGAAAAAAAAAGCAAAGTTAAACTATTGGGATTATACCAAAATCAAAAGGTTTTTCATAGTAGAGGAAATCATCAACAAAATGACAAGGCAACCAAATGAACTGTAGAAGATACTTGCAAATAATATATCCAATAAGGGGCTAAGATCCAAAATACATGAAGAATTTGAACTCTAATTCTAACTTTAACAAATTCTAATGACATCCATAAACTTTTGCCTTTTATTTTACCTGTAATTCATAAAATATTTTTGAAATACTATCTTCTTAATATTTTCAAACGGACACTTAAAAGTATGTCATAAGATTATGTGGTTGCACATGACACAAAGTACAGGTAATTGTAAATGGTGACAATTTTGCATAAAATGTTATATTGCTCTTTTAGGAGTATCTAAAAGAATATAAATACTATAACAATTTAAGATGTATAGTAATTAAAACAAATTTATCATCTCTAACAGTTGAAAATATTTACATCATCTGTTTTTCATTGAAATAACTTTAATCCTATGTTTCCTATGGAATTTTATTTTAATGTATTAAATGTTATGCAACAATGTCTTTACTTGATCATCTAGCCTACTCCACTGTAAACAAATGTGTATTATTTAAAGTTGTACTTATTAAAGATTTTATTCATTTGAGAGCAAAGAGCCTGAAGCAGGGCTAGATCTCAGGACCCTGGGAGCATGACCTGAGTCAAAGGCAGCTGCTTAACCAACTGAGCCACCCAGGTGCCCCTATTTAAAATTTAATTTTAAGAATTTTTATAATGATAAAACTCTAAATGTTAAATTCCCTTTGATTTAAGTTATTGCAATTGAGAAAAGATATGTCTTACAATTTTTCAAAAATTATATATAACCAGAGTGCCTGGGTGGCTCAGTTGGTTAAGAGACTCCTTCGGCACTGGTCATGATCCTGGAGTCCCAGGAACGAGTCCCACATCGGGCTCCCTGCTCTGCAGGGAGTCCACTTCTCCTGCTGACCTCTCTCATGTTATCTCTCTCTCTCAAATAAATAAATAGATAATCTTTTTAAAAAATATATAACCATAAAATGTAGTTCATTTAATTGTACTTCTTCAGCAGATGGACTAAAGTGGAAGGCATTGTGAAGCCTGGAGGGAAGGCAACATTGCTGAAATTAATATTCATGTTTAGCTTTTTCTTTTCATTCCTGTTTTTGTTTGTTTTGTTTTGTTTCAAATCTGGAGCAATGTTTTATAGTAAGTCAGGACTAATGATAGGTATGGAATTTTCCTTTAAAGTGGGGAAGAGCAAGTGGTGAAAAGAGAAATGAGAATATGGAAAAACAGAAAAAAGAAGGGAAAGAGAATATGTTAGTGTTCAGGTAATTTTTTTTAAAGAAAAGATGCTAAAAAACAAAACAAATGAAGACATAAGCAAGAAACAGAGACTCTTAAATACAGACAACAAATCAGTGGTTGCCAGAGGGGAGGTGAGTGAGGGGATGGGTGAAATAGAGGAAGGGGATTAAAAGGTACAAACTTCCAGTTACAAAATAAATAAGTCAGGAAAATGAAAAGTCCAGAATTGAGAATATAATCAATGCTTTTGTGAGAGAGAGAGAGAGAGAGAGTGTGTGTGAGAGTTGGGTGGCAGGAGGAAGATAAGGGGCGAAAGGAGGGAGAGAGACTAAAGCAGGCTGCACACTGAACACAGAGCCTGATGCGGGACTTGGTCTCAAGACCCTGAATCATGACCTGAGCCAAAATCAAATCGGACACTTAACCAACTGAGACTCCCAGGTGCTCCAGTGTTATTGTTATAACATTGTGTGGTGACAGATGGAAACTATACCTATCATCATAAGCATGGAATAATGTATAAAATTCTCATATCACTATGCTGTACACCTGAAACTGATATAACATTGTATGTCAACTATACTTCAGTAATACATTTATACATACCATCAAAAAGTATTTGAAAGACAAGCCACAGACTTGGAGAAGATATTATAAACATCTGATAAAATAACTGTGTTCAATTTATACAAAAAATGCTCAAAATCAACAATTAAAAAACAAAAACTCAATTAAAAATGGGTCAAAGATCTCAATATCATCCTCACTAAGGATGATATAAAGACAGCCAAAAACATATAAAAAATGGTCAATATTATTCTAGATTAAAACAATAACTGAAACTGCTTAAAAGCATAAAGTTGAATAAAAATCAAAATGTCTGCATTAATGCTTCAGTGAAGCTTAATTTTAAACCAAGTAATGTTTTCCCTCTCTTCTGCAAACCTCCCTTTCTCTCTTTTTAGCCTTTCCTTTCAGGAACCTGGTACCTCCCCCCCAAAAAACATGACCAATAAGGCTGGCAGCATATACACAATTCATGTCAAAAACTGGCTAGATCCTTTATTTCCCTGTAAATAGGAACAGATCAATTGTGGTGCCTCTGTATAACTAAGTATTATTCAGTGATGGAAAAAAAAAAAAAGAGGTACTGTGACACAGAAAGACATAAATGGTTCTTAGACGCATATTACTAAATAAAAGAAGCCAGTCTGCAAAGGATGCATACTGCATGATTTCAATTACATGACATTCTGAAAAAGCCAAACCTAGTAAGATAGTAAAAGATGAGTGATTTCTAGGGGATTGGGAATGGGGATAAATAAATGAAACACGTGGAATTTTTAAGATGATAGACTCTTTTATATGAAATTGTAAAGATGATACATGGTGCTATTCATTAGTCAGAACCCATTGAACTTTGCTTCACAAAAAAGTGAGCCCTAAAATATAAAAATTTAAAAAATCATTTAGAGGATCAGAGAATCTCAGGATGAAATACAACTTGTGACAAAAGAATCTGTTTTACAAATGAGTGAAACATCTTCACTGGAGGGAATGGAAGAGAACCAGTAATTTTGGAAATGAGTGGAATTTGTGAGACTAAAGGCATAAAACATAGCTGTTCCTAAGCATTGATTGCACTGTAGTTGAGGAAAGTTGTATCCCAAAGAGGTATGGATTACAATTCTGATACTGCTCTTGACATATACTGGAACTGAATACATAAGTAAATGTATGGCAAATGGTAAGGGTCAAAGTTTTTTGTTGTCTGGGAATTTACCAATAAAAAAAGGGCAGAAGCTAGAATGATCCCTGCAATGATGGATTAGTTGGAGACACTGATATAAACTCATATTTAGCTTACCATAAAGACAGAGGGCTACGTATAAAAATATCTGTAGAAATGTCTATAAAAGGATTCATATGCACATATATTTCCTTGCTCTATTAAATAAATAATAGAAACCCAACAGCAACAAGCAAATTTGTGGTTTCTAACAGCATTATCCAATAAATCCAGGTCTGAGGAAAAAGCATACAAGTTGATTGTGGAGCACCTTGCAGTGCCTAGTAAGGACATGCTCGCAGGAGCAAACAAACATTGATAAGGATGTAGAAAAGGGATACAGAAACCAACTGAGAGAGCTCTCAATGGCTGAAACTGGAACAATTTGTGCAACAAAATAACTAAATCAGTATGAGAATATAACCCGAAGTACGAAATAAATATCCATTAAATCCATGCCGATATAAATTATTGAAAACTTACTGAATAGATAAATAAATGTCAGAAAATACACAGACCTCCCATGTAAAATAATTCCAAATATGTTATCTAGATACTCTGCTCAAGGAGGTAGAACTTTACCACCCAATCCTTAAATGTTAGCTATGAGTAGTGACTTCTTTCTAAAGAATATAAAATGGAAAATGGGGAATAGGTGTATTAATGAGTAGGTGTATAGGTGTATAAATAGGTGTCACTCTAAAGTGAAGCGTGCTAAGCACTACTTCAGCCAGGTGATCAAGATCGGCAGAACAGTGACAGGAATGTTGCTTGCACATACATACTTCGATATGATTTGATGAGAATGGCCTTTAACTCTGTGATCCTTCCAAATCCCACAAACCCCAGGCTAATCATGAGAATGAGATATATCTTAATAGAAGGACATTCTACAAAGCACTTAACCAGAACTCCTGAAAACTGTCAAGGTCATCGAAATCAGGGAAGCCTGAGAAATGAAGAGCCTAAGGTAACACCACTACTAAATGTAATGCGGTGTCCTGGACAGCATTCCAGAACTGGATCAAAGATAAAAGTCATTTCGTAAAGGAATGACAGTTATAAGAGAAAGGAATTTTTAAGAAATTAATTTGCAGTGGCACCTGTGTGGCTCAGTCAGTTAAGCTCTGACTCTTGATTTCCGCTCTGGTCAGGATCTCTGGTTGTGAGATTGAGCCCTGTGTAGGGCTCTGCCCTCGGTGTGGAGTCTGCTTGAGATTCTCTATCTCCTTTTCCTTTTGCTCCTCCCCCACACCCCTCTCTTTCTCTCTCTAATAAATAAATAAACAAACCTTAAAAAATAAATTAATTTGAAAACATTTCTCCTCTACATGGAAAAATTACTCCAACCCTTATTTTCCACTGAGAAGTCGCTTAGCATTCAGTTACACATACTGGCAAGGTCACAGAAATTCAAGCCAATTAAATACAGATTCTAATTACAGTGTTTTGCCTCTTCTTATTCAAGACTTCACTGAAAATCAGTTTCCTTATTTGTGTCAAAAAATTATAAATCTTAGATGGGCACATATATTTCTTTGCTCTGTTCCTTCAGTGTTATATAAAGGATACAGCCACTCAAGGTTATGTGTAATTCTGGATATATGTTTTTAGTAAAGTTCACTGTTAACTCAATTTTTCCCAGCCTTACTGAGATATAACTGACATATAACACTGTGTATGTTAAGGTGTACAATATGTTGATTTGACATCCTTATCTACTGCAATGTGATTACCACCATAGCCTAGTTAACATCTCCATCATCACATAATTACCATTTCTTTTTTATGATGAGAACACTTAAGATTTACTCTCTTGGTAATTTTCAAGTATACAGTGCAGTACTGTTAACTATAATCACAATGTTGTACATTAGATCCCCAGAATGTTTTCATATCATAATTAGAAGTTTGTACCATTTTACCAACATCTCTTGAATTCTCCTACCTCTCAGCCCCTAACATGACCAATGAGTCAAAGAAAATTTAAAATGGAAATCAGAAAATATCTCAAAAAAAGGAAAATGTTAACTCTTAATTAAATACCCTACACTTAGTAAAATTGCATGATAAATTTGATTTTGCCTGTTAGAGATGCAAATGATTGCTATTCAGTGGACATATCACTTAATGTCCCAGATGGACATTAACACCCCTTATGAAATCCAGCAATCATTTATATAAATATATAAATATAAATGTTTTCTCATCATCTGACTTCTTTACTGCTTTTCTCAAATGTTTTCTGGTCATCACACCCCCCGACTGCTTCTGTTACTGGAGTAGTAATTTCTTTCCTTGCTCATAACATTTGTTGAATAACCAAATAACAAAACAGTATTTAATGGCAAGCAGGTAATTTATTCAGTGACCAGAGAATGGATAAGGGCAGCTCTAAAGGCACCTTCTCCTTGATTAGGCCTTATGGTATGGGTTTTACAGGGTTAGAGTAATTAAAGGACTGGTAAGCAAGCTAACCTTGGTTTTTTTTGTGGAAGGGAGAGACTTCTCCAATTCACAGTGCCATCTCTTTTCTTCCCTTAAATGACTTCCCAGAGTCAGATCTGTTAAGGCACTGGTAGGTATGTTGTTTATTATTACAATTAGATGATAATGATCTTGAGGGTTAGCAGTGTCTTAACCGGACCAAACCTGTGAAGACTGGGTCATGGGGCTTCTTTGGTGCTTGTAGTTTCTGATAATCTGGCCTTAGTTTCCGATGGCAAGCAGCACCTGTAAGTCAGGGCTAGGAAACTGGATTACTATGGCTTGTTAGTGACTTCCTAGTGACACTCTTCTCATTAATTACTGAGATAAAATTTTGACGTGTTTATTTTCTATTAGTATGAGAGTCACATTATTTCTTCTTTATCTTTGCCATACATTAGGAGGAATAAAAATTCAAAATTTAGTTTGAAGAGTTAAAGAGCACTATATTAGGGTTACTGATTCAAATATTATAGAGCTTAGGCAAATATGTTAAATGAGTTACTAAGTGAGCAATTTTTTCATACAAAATGAATACGAAATGGTAAGCTATAGGGGTCTGGAGAGTAGATGGAAGTACGTATGGAAAATAAGCCAGAGAAAGTGGACTATCAAGTGCCCTCATATATAATAGAACTTTTTTCTCAATACTGTCAACTCTTTCTAATCACACTTATGTTATATCATCTCATAAAGTAAATAAATAAATAAGTAAAAATATTAATTGAAAATAAAAGTCTGAGATCAGAATTAACTCTTGGGCTAGGAAATCAAATGTCTTCTAAATGTGTCACTTTCCTATGTGTGATTTATAATTTGCTTCCTCTCTAGATACAAGATTTGTATTAAAAGTGCCTTTATCACAATTTTAAAAATATGTTGGGAGAGTCTTACTTACATAACACTTGAATAATTTCTCTAAGTGAAATGTCTGATTTCAGAAAAAGACAATTTTAATATTGTAAGCAAAATCCATCACACAAGGAACAACAATATTTCGAACATGCTACATTAACATTTTGTTCACCAAATGTACTCTGTCCAGAATACTGCACAAACACACCCAACATCGCTGAAAAATTTAGTGTTGAAATGTTGCTGCATTCCCTTTCCAGGTTTCTGAGCAACTGACAGAAGAGGAATACGGTTTACACTTTAAAACCCCTTGGTAATTGGAAATGAGCGCTTTGTTGCTCTTGCCATTGGAGCAAACAGTTTCTGAGTCATTTGGGGCCTCACATCAATGCATTTGACAACAAATTGCTAGATGAAAATTCCCACCAGTGTTACTCCTGAACTTCTCTCTTGTTGCCCCAGGCTGTAGTCAAAGTTTCTCAGCAGAGGACAGGTAGAAAATTCCCTAGTATTGACATTTGTGATGGCATCATTTATTTATATGAAATGAGAACCAATTTCTCACTTAGGAATATTCAGATAAAATGAACAAGTCAAATCTTAGATTCTTCTTTTAAATTGCATGGGATGACACTAGGAGCATTAGACACTCTGTACTTAAAAAAGGAAAAAAAAAACTTTTACAAAATTACATCTCTGTTGCTGTCCTCTGCATACCTCTCTAAGCAGCTATCAGCATGAGCTGTACTGTATGAACACTAACTTAAAGAAGAGTTAGTCTAGAACACTTTGTCTATCATGGGGAAATACAATTTAAAAAATAAAGACTTGAATTATATCAAGTCCTCCAACTTTCATTGCAGAAACACTTAGATATTCATCCAATCAGGTTAATAGAGCATCACTTAGTGAAATGGTTTTAAGTTAATGTATATGGTATTGACTGGAGGTAAATCTCTAGCGGCATGCTGTTTTTATTCCTACCTAGTTCAATATCATCATAAATAGCATTGCTGTGATGTTCACCAAATTTGCATATTATGCAAAACTGTAAGGAGGCGTAATAGGTTAAGTGACTGAAGTAGGAAACAACCTCTTTCAGCTGGAATGATGAGCTGAATTTACAAGAGTAAATGCAAAGAAAAAAAATGTTGATAATACATGATACATGAAAATGTAATATATATTCAAATATATGTTACATGTATGTATATATGTATGTGCATATATTCCACATATATGCATCAAATAATATAAATATCATTTATAATATATAAAATATATTGTTTTATTATGATATATATTTTAGTATGTGACATATATGTGATATGTAGTATGAATATATAATTTATGTATTATATATTAGAATATATGATATAAATATATATTTGATGTACAATGCAAATATAAAACATATATATATATTCCACATACATATATTGAATATTCTAAGGTAACACAGATGTTAATAATCAGAAGATATTTATTAATAATAATAATAAGATATAATAAGAATACTTATAAGAATATAAGAAGATAATAAGAAGATACTGTGACTGACTTTTTCACTTACTCCACAAAATAATTTTGTGGGATAATTCATTTATATAAATAAATCTAATTTTGGAATCTCTGTCTTTATTATGGACAAGACAATAAATTGTAATTACTATTTCATTAAGTTAAAATTTTTCCTAGAATGAGTTTTCACCATATATTGACTTCCGATTTTAGTGTGAATGCTGTATAAAATAAATCTCTAGCATGCTATTTCAAATAATTTCTTTTGTAATAGGGAGTTTTTATATCAAGAAAGAATGGTTACATAATCATTTTAAAACTGAATAAAAACAAAAAGAATGCAGAATGAAGATTATTAGATTTTTAACTGTCATTTAGATAAGTAGGGGAGTAGTTTGTTTCCCAGAAGTCTTAATTTCTTCATATTTAATATTAAAGCTGTTAAGCATTTTATCATGAATGGCAATTTCTTTCTAGAAGAAGGTTGTGAACTCTATCACTAAGAAAAATTTTGTGCACAACCATGTTTAGAATATTAGAATAATACTTCTTGATTGTTTATAATACTTTGGTGAAAATATTTCTCAACTTATGACTTATTTCTGTTCCCATTTATTTTTTTAATTTTCATACATGATTTAAAACATTTTCATTTACAGAAATTTTTCTTCTGCTGATATGAATATTATATACACATGCTAAAAAACCTCTGTATTGTACTATTCATCTTGCCTAACTCTCAGATCCCTGGCAATGCCTGATCTTTTTATTTTTTTTTATTATTTTTTTAATTTAAGCTTTTTATTTAAACATATAATGTAACGCCACCACCCTCTCCCAACCCCTCTCCCCCCCGCCCCCCCCCGTTTGTTTTTTTATTTTAAGAGTCTCTTTTGGTTTGTCTCCCTCCTGATCCCATCTTGTTTCATTTTTTTCTTTTCCTACCACCTTAAACTCCACCCCCGATGCATCTCCACTTCCTCATATCAGGGAGATCATGTGATAGTTGTCTTTCTCCAGTTGACATATTTCGCTAAGCATAATACACTCTAGTTCCATCCATGTCTTTGCAAATGGTAAGATTTCATTTCTTTTGATGGCT